>JBCJKH010023746.1:0-42814 GCA_039877255.1 Loriculus beryllinus | reverse complement strand
ATTGAAGGAGATGGGTAATGGGAATGATAGCTCTCCCGCACACCACCCTGGCCTCAGTGTTGTTCAAACACAGGAGACAGCCCAGTGTGCCCGGATGTGATTTACACTCCCCTGGCCCAGCAAGGGCTGACAGTGTCAAGGTACCACATATTTATTGCTCCCACACAGCCTAAAACTCTGCAGTCTCAGCTGTCTGTTTGTCTTTGCTCAATGAAAAGGCAGCAACCTTCCTCCCTTAGCAGGCCATGCAGCATCTGTTTCAGTTTATTAGCTAACTTCCTACAAAATTGGAGGCTTTAGTCTGCTGAAAATGAAGCTTCTACTATCAACAGTTGCCAGTGAAATGTGCTTTTGTGGAGCATCTCATGCCATTGGACAGGACTTGCTCAGCTTCTTAATTAAACCTCTTCAGTCTGGAGAGCGTGCAGGAGGTGTGCAACATGTCAAAGGCATCATTCACAATTATTTCATATCTAAACTCTGATTTTCCCATTATAGTTCTGATGAAATTTTATTTTCCTTCTTCTATTGGCTCCTACCAGCAAGTCAACCACGTATTGTGGTTTCCTTCATCTTAACAATCTGCTTTTCCAAAGCCACTGGTCAAGTGAGGCAGAGACTTGCTAATAGGGTTATTCTAGTGCTGTGAGGGAGCCACTTTCTTGGGGTGATTTCTAGTGACTTTTACTGGGCGTGGTAGGCCATTAAAAAGAAGTAAAGCCATCATACTGCCCAAGGAGTAATCTGGAACCAGCACTACCAGTTGTGGCAAAAAATTCTGCTGGGGTGGTAGTAGATCTGCCTTGTATTTCTATTTGTGTATATTTCAATGTGGTGAAGTGTCCTCCAACTCAGCAGATTGAGGAGCTCAGCATTAAATTTCCCTGTTGCTGTTATTTTGAAATTTATCAGCTCCTGTGTTGCCGCACCCTAAAGTGACAGGTTTAAAATACAGCCTTGATCGTTCTTTCCCAGATGCAAAATATCACTCTCTTTGAATTCCGGTAAGCGCATGCGCAGAGTAGAATACTGAGCATTCCTCAGCCTCCCATTTGCAGATTGCTCCCCATATGTTACATTTTAAGGTGTAATTTAATAACTGAAGGGAATTAATATATTAAGAAATTGGACATGAAGTTCTAGTGTTCAGAGAAGGTGCCAGATGGACGAGTGGTGGAGAGGGAAGACTCTTCTTTGTCACCAGAGGCCATAAACAGAAGTAGCAGCAGCACAATGGTCCTCACATTGCCTGTAAAGGTGCCTTAACTCCTTTCTTGGTTGATTGCTGAGTTTTTTTTCTTGAGATTTGCTTCAGATCCAGGCCAGACTGAATTTTTTGGCTATTTGGTTGTCAGTGTGTCCATTGCTGTGTCCCAAACAGCGGTTCAGTTTAACGCTGGGAAGAGAGGATAACAGTGTGTTTGGACAGGAGGGTGAAGTGTGTGCTACTCTTGGGCTGGGAAATGGTGTATGGACTTGCTGGAAAGTGCAAAGCAGAAGCTAGCAATTACCAAAGCCCCTCTTGAGTGGCTGGTGCTTTTCTAAAGGACATAAAGGCAGCTGCAGGTAAACCAAACAATCACTTTAAGCATATCTAGTTTGCATTGATATGGTCTGTGGTTTGCTGAGATTTCCAGAGTATTATACAGCAGAAAGTCTGTTTGAAACCTGGATTTGTGTAACTAATCCACTAAAATACTATAATGAATAATGCATTGAGCTTTTAATCAAGAAGTGGTCTTCATAGCTACAAAATCATTGCACAGTAGTATTATGTAATATCATTGCACATTAAAAAAAACCCAAAACAAAACAGTGGTTCTGTACTGATTGCTTTTGCTATCTTATTATTTTCCTCCTTTAAATCTGCTATTCACCAGGTTGCTTGTTTCTCAAAGCATGCTTTTAGGTAACGTCACATGTAAGTCTGCCATGTTTATTTAGAAATAGGTCACCAACGGTATGCAGTCTTCATTGAAAAGTATCTGCATTTGCTTAATGAATATTGGGTATTGGCACTGGTTTTGTACCCACAGTAAAGTGAGGTAGGACTCCAGTGAGTTTTGGTCAGTTGTAGAACTGCATTGTAATCATTGTCAATTTTCATGTGTTTTTCATAAAGTCAACCATTGATCTTAGAAAACCTGAAATTTTACAAGAGATTTAGCTAGTCCAGATGTTAAAATAATGAAAACACAAATGAACAAAATACAATACATAAAAACATGGTTTGAGGGCACGCTAGAAATGCCAGCCGCTTTTGTGACCCTCGTGCCACTGCAGCTTGTTCTGAGTCACAGAGCACTGCCACCCAGAAGCTGTGACTGCAAGCATTTGTGCTTCATGTACAGAGTAAGGTTTGGAGCTAGGTAGGCTATAGATGAAGCCATTATGTCAGTGGCACACCCCAGGTTATTGTTTTTAAATCTTCTTTGATGGAGCTTTTTATACCTACATGACATGGTGAGAATTTTTGTATCTTTCTCACCAAGCTGTGCAAAAAGAGGCAGTGCAAGTGTAGGTATGCAATTGGAGAGGAACTTATAAAAATTTAATATTTATTGTGGTTAAAAATAATCAAAATTCCAGTTGGTAACAATGAACTGAGAGCAGTATTTTGTGTAAATATAGGAAGTTGATAAATTAACAGGTAATGGAAGTTAATGGAATAATTTTAAATTGATGTGATAAACACAGAATCACAGAATGGTTAGGGTTGGAAAGGTCTTTTAAGACCATCTAGTTCCAGCCCCTGTGCCTTGGACAGGGATGACTCTCACTAGACTGTGTCACCCAAGGCTCTGTCTGCCCTTGGCCTTGAACACTCCCAGGAATGGAACATTTACTACTTCTTTGGGCAACCCGTCCCAGTTGGTCACCACCCTCACATTAAAGAACTTCTTTATATCTAAGCTGATCTTCCCTTGCTTAACTTTGAACCCATAACCCCTTGTCTTGTTACTCTAGTCCCTGATGAAGAGTCCCTCTCCAGCATCCTCGTAGGCCCCTTTCAGATATTAACTATGTAGATAATAAATTTTCACAGTTTTTATATGTAAGAAAATCTAACGTTTCCCTTCAGTTACTACCTGATATACCTGATATGCCTGATATGCTTGCATACCAAGTATTCGTGCTGTGGTGCCCAAGTATCTACCTTGGGTGGCCACAGAAAAATGCCATCTCCTGTCAAGAAGCATGTAGAGGCATATCAGCTCGAGGTAGTTATCCTAAATTAAAAGGCAAGTAAATGTCAGGTGGGTAGTGAGTATGCTTGCTTGCTTTGCCGTACGTGAGATGTAAAGAATGGAGGTGCTTTTAGGCACAGTTAAGTACTGAGACCATGTCAGAAGTGTCAGGCTCCACTGTGCGTATCCTGGGGATGGATAAGCTGTTTGAGAGTGGGGTTACCTGCTACCATCTGTGGGATGAATTCTTGGTCAAAGCCAGACACTCCTGAAAGTCCAGCTTTAGAATGATTTACCTGGAGTAATAGGGTATGGTCCAGTCCCACAGGCTGGTATAGGATTATCATATAAGGTTATAGGTGCCAGAGGCACCGAGTTTCCCCGGAGTCTGTCCTGTTTCTGGCTGCCTGGCCTACCAGCCGGGATATGTGAAGCCCTTATGTGTCAGTATGACCTCTGCCAGCTTGGAAAGTGGGGCAGCCTCTTTAACCTTTGAATATTGCTTGTTGGCTCTGAGGGTGCCTCAAGTGGGTCTCTGAATGCCGGCCAAGAGTGCAGCTAGTGGCTGCTAAACTCATCTCCTCTATAATGCCCCTTGACACTATAGAGGGGGTCTATAGCCTGGGGTCCAGTGTATGTTTTTGGCTAATCTGTAACTTGTTTTGGTTGCTGCCTGTAATAAATACATTTAGCAAGTGAAAAGTGTTTCTTTTCTAAGTAAGTCATGACCTTACATCTGCACCCTTTAAAAACGAAGCACCAGTAAGGTTTATAAGTTCCTTTTTATTATCTAATTGTCAAAGTACTTGCACCCAGCTTTGATACTACACTGTGTTGTAGAGTGATTCTTTTGTATGTGCTACACTCAGTGTTTATATCCCATTATCATACCATGCTGACAAGATAGTGAATAGAAAATGTAGCGAATATGTGACAGGCAATTCAAGCAAGTGTTTGGATGCCCCTAGTAAGTTAATCAACTTCTGATACCTGCAAACTGACTGTACTAGCGGCTGGAAGAGTGATGGCACGACACCTCCGTAAATTGTTTCTTCTTTGTGGGAAGTGTGGGTAACAGCGTAATTTGGATGACAGACCGTTTGACAGTGAACCTGTCATGCATGGCACACCCCGTTGGAGCTGCTCACCCTTGAGTTTGCATCCAGCCGAGTGCTGATGAAGCAGGGGCTAAATAGGAGAAACATTTTCCAATCAAACAGCAGCATGGCTATTTATCCCGTTGCCAAAAGGTTCTCTTGTCAAACCTCGCTTCCTGGAGGACATTTGTTTGGCATGTTTATTCAAGTAAGCCCTGTGCTTGGCTGGATATTCTTTATGCATCAGGTGCTGTTAGGCTTTTCCTTTTCTCTTTTGTCTTTTTAAATAAATGGCCTAGGAGATAGGGAAAATGGTAAAAGTCTTTGCTGATGTATGGTCTCATTGCATTCATTAATGTAAGGAGGCAGGATGACAGATACTGGGAAAACTATGCAGGCTCTGTGCAGCCATGCAAAGGGGATCTTGGCAATATTTAATAAAAGAAAGTGATGAGACAAAGAATGTATGTGTATGGGCTGACCTGGTTAATCAGTGCTTCGTTTGTCCAGATGTTGGAGTATTTGAGTAGCTTAAAGAGTGACCTGTAAGCAGAGTAAACAGTGTTATGCATGTGCTGTTGAGGCATTAATCTAAACTTCCTGAGGGATTTAAAATCCAAAGTAGAACTATGATTTTACAAGGGATGGCTATTGGGATTATCCAGGTCTTAATATAGCTATTTCTTTTACATAAAGCACATGGTCTCTACTCGGTACAGAAGCACTTGTCTTCTGAAACTACCAGGAAAATCCTACAAGCAAAGATGAACTCAAACAGTGTTATCTGAAAGGGGAGCAGGGGAAATGCAGTTTTTATACAATAAGTATTTTTAAAGTATTTCTTCAAAAATAAAGGTAATACATAGTTTGAAAAGTGATAGTTTAGGAGCCTACAGCAGTCTGAGACCAATTCATCTTTCTCCAGTGTTCATTGGCAACTTTTTGCAGACACTTGTAATTTTCTTTTAATCCTGAAGTTCTGCAGACAGACACTTACCATCATGCCTAATCCTGTGTTTTCTTCACTAAGCACAAATCTTTTGGATAAATTGTATTAAAAAAGCCTTTAATTTGCAATGATACGGATTCTCTGCGTTTCTACTGAAATTGATAGATCTGCTTCAGATTTATACCCAGGTACATTGAAAGCAGAATTTGGCTCAGTGTGCCTGTACATGTGCACACAATTATTTTTAAAATCTTTAATTATGAAACTGTGTATTAACATTTCTGAGACCAGATGCCCTGATCACTCAGATTTGCTGATCCAAGAGCTTTTAGGGATACTATACCTCTGTTGCTCATCTAGCTTTTCTCCAAGGTGTTGTCTCCTTATGCTTTAGTGCGGCTCTTGTTCAGTTTTGTCTCTCTTGGATCACTGCTGCTAGACGTGTAACCTAAAAGTGGTCAGGTTCAAGTATTCAGATTGGTTTTACTTTAGTTCTTAACCCAAGTGTAGGTCATTGCCTGTGTTCAGAATCAGTGCTTGTCTTAAAATTCCATCTTAATTTCTGCCCATTCCCAGTTGGATGTATATATCAGAATATCAGAAATTCAATAGAAATTATGAGGGGTATTTCTAAGTAAAATTTGGAAATCTATGACATTTTCACTGAGTTATTTCTTGAATTAAATTGTGCATCTCAGAGATTGGATACTTTGGCATCATAATGCTTTGTCTGGTACTACTCAGAGCTCATGTTTTACTATAATAACTGGGGGTTGCCAAAGATCATATGTGTCCATCAGATGTCATGGGGCTCTTCAACATCATTGATTTCAGTGCTTAAAATTTCAGCTCAGAGTATGTAAAGACACTGGAAATAACCCTTCCCTCCAAATCCTTCCCTCTAATTTTTTATTTTACATTGAAAAATGAAATCTCTGAAACCTGTCCTACTTCCTGTCTTCCCCCACACTCCCTAAAATATGCCTGCATGTTAACACAGGCACCTGCTTCCTTTTGCTGAGATGACCCATTTTTGAAGTTATAACTAAGTGTATTTTTCATTAGTTTTGGGTCTGTTTTTTACAAGCAAGGCCTAAATATTATGTTTGGGTTATGTTATAGATCTAAGACCACAGATCAGCTGTGGATTCTAGTGGGCTGAATAAAGCTGTATTGTTGCCTATCCCAGTGCTGGGGAAGGAAAACATAGATTTGGTCTTGAATGCCCACTCACAAGTTAGTAAATTTGGCAGTGAATGGCTTGTAGCATCAGGATGTGGAAGTTGCTGCTTTGCGCTGATAGCACCTGTCCCCTCAATATCACTTTGTTCAAGGTCAGGAGCCAAGAAACATGCAGGTGGGACAGGAGAGGGAGCCAGGAGAGATAGACCTCCAGGTCCAAACCTATGTGGGTGGAAGAGAGAGAAAGGATCAGGGGAAACAACAACAGCAGCATTATACTTACTGGTTGTGATTTTAGCAGCAGGTCTGCCAGGAAAAGACCAAACTATATTCTGCCTGTTGTTGAATTGTCCCCACACTTAGTAATCCTTGGTGCAGATGATGTGAAGTACGTATATGGGAGACTTGCAACGAGAACATTTGGTCCCAAGGTCTTTCTAATACATCCCAGTATTTTCTATAAGTTAATTTTCTTAAATTTGCTGTGTACCAGAAGATAGAAAATTAAGTTTAGTGGTTAAGTAGCATCAACCTTTTTACAGGGCTGGCTAAACCAAAGTGTTACGTAGTTGTGTAACATAGCAGATGCTCATACTACACTGTACACTATAGGTTCTGCTTGTGTTAATGACGTGTACTTACCCAGATCTAAATAAAAGGTGCTAGTGAGAGTTCTCTTCTGGTAACACACTTCCTATGAAGACAGGCTGAGAGAGTTGCTCTATAGAAGAGAAGGCTCTGGGGAGACCTTACAGCATCCTTTCAGTATCAGAATGGGGCCTACAAGAAAGCTGGAGAGGGGCTTTAAAAAGCCTTTTAAAAGGGCATGTAGTGATAGGACAGAGTGGAATGGCATTAAACTGGAAAAAAGTAGATTTAAAATAGATATAAGGACTAAGTTATTTACTGTGAGTGGTGAGGCACTGGAACGTTCTCCAGAGAAGCTGTGGCTGCCCCATCCCTGAAAGTGTTAAAGGCCAGGTTGAATGGGCCTTTGAACAACCTGCTCTAGTGGAAAGTGTCCCTGCCCATGGCAAAGGGATTGGAAATAGTTGATTTTAAGGTCCCTTCCAACACAAATTGTTCTACGATTCTATGTTAGAGTGGTGTTACGTATCATAGTGCAGTGTTAGGATGTAGCATATAGGTATCCTTTTAGAATAAAAAAAACCCAAAAAACAAACCAACCCACAGATGAAAAAGGAGAGGGTCAGCTGCATTAAATATCTAGTTGTGCACCTTTCCAGTACAGCTAAAGGGCAGCAGTTTATGGACCAGGAGTTGCAAATGGATGTGGTAGCAGTAATGTCTTACTGCCTTTGACTTTGTAGCTCAAATAAGAGAGGGCTTGTTTAAATTAGAGTCAGCTGGCAGCCACCTTTGGAGTCCTTTGGAGGTTTTCAGAATGAGATCCAAATTTTCAGCCCTAAATCTTTAGTGTCTTCCCTGCTTTACTCCCTTAACTGCATAGCCTATGTCAATTCTTGGTTATGCTGAAGAAGCGTATGATAAAGACCTGACGGAAGAAAGTTAAATGGGAGTGATGAAACATTGTCTGTTTCCCATCTTTGCCACTCTGACTCAAGGGCTCTTGAAGATTTCTTATCTGGGGTAAGCATGGAAGAAGAAATCGAGTTACGATATGTCTTGAGCTACTTTGTGAATTCATATATCCATCACTTAAGAAACTTAAGAGTGGTTTCCATAGAAGCCAAGAACCTACGGAATATAAACGTATTGCCTTAAAACTAATGGTGCACTGGTGACTGATAGGCTTGTTTGAGCTGGGAACATAGCAAGACTGTCTTGAGATACACATGCATATTGTACAAAACAGTATGGTGATTTTAACATGTAGAGGTGAAGGGTGACTTTTAGAAAGCAATCAATCAAAACACGTTTTTTATGGTAACAGTGATTCACACAGGTTCTGTAGCCAACACTGGAAAAGGTCTACACATGCATCTAGAAGCATTTATATTTTTCAGATGTGACTCTTGTGGTGGGTTCTTTTTAAAGACACAGGTTTATTTAAGCCATGGCTGCATGCTATTTGCCATGTGTCATAACCTTATCTTCTTAGCAGATTTTCCAATACTGCACAGTGTGCACCTGTGACTGAGACAAAATCAATGCTTATAGATTTTACCATGTAATCCTATCTCTTGTCCTCCTAGATATGATTTGAAATGTAAAGTTTGTTAATGTTTAAATGAACTTGAAGGCCTGGGGTCTCTAGAGGAGTTTTCAGTTTCTGAGAGAGTAATCCATTTCTTACCTGTTTTTTTCCTTGCTTGTCACTCTCTTTTTGTCTCCTTAATCATTTAAAACTCTGGAACACTCAGTCATGATGAAAGTATATATTGAAAGAAAAGAGCAGGAACATTGCTAAGCATGTTACCAACAGCTGCTTAGGCATAGGGAGTGCTTGAATTCCTCTGTATGTATCAGGGTTAGGAAAAGTGAAACAGAAACAGAAAGATGCAGGAAAAAATGGTTTGTTTTTGTCATTCTTAGTTTAATTGGAGTATATATGCCAGTGGCGGGGAAAAATTAGGAGGGGGCCTACTTTGAGGCAAAACCCCCTGTATGAAGTTGTAGAAAAGGAAGGGAAAATAATTTTGGGACTTGTTGCAAATTTTGCTAATCCTGTATTTATAATCATCTGTTATTCATTTGGATTGCTCTGGTGAGAAACCAGGCCTCTTCCCCTGAGTAAGGAAATAGACTTATTGTGAAGAGGTATTTGGGTATTTCCAGAGCTTGCCTGGTGTTCAGAGCAGTGATAATTACTCTTGGTCCCTTAAAGCCCAGCCTTACTTTGAGACAGAAAACTGTGTCATTGGGCTGTTGTACCGCACATTAATGAATTGTATTGCTGGATGGGGCCCTTGATTCTTGGCGGTTTTCCTTCATATTCAGTGTCTTCTTATGCTTTGTCTTGTGCTTGCCTCCAGGCTGGGCATTATTTTTGAAGGAGATTTGCTCTGAAGTTTGAAAATGGGCTTCATGTAGCAGAGCTGCATTCACCAGCATCAGTGTAGACTGCTAGGTCAAGCTGCCTCAAACACATCAGACTCAGCCTAGTGTCGGTGTTCTTCATGATTATGGCCTTCAGCAATTCTGGGGAAAACTTGGCTCTGGATTTAGTTTATTCCCATCCTGGCTCCCCTTTCCTCATTTGCTACCAAGTGCAACTCCTCTGTGGGGGTATCTCTGAAAGCGCCTGTGGCATGTTGCAAGGCATGTCTGCATGCCTGCCTGCTTGTGGTCAGGGAACAGCAGCCTATGTGTGGATGAAATTCTTTATGGTTTCTTCAGCTTGAATTCTCAACCAAACCATCAAAGAATCAATATGACTTTTTTTTTTGCCCTCTCCCCCCGTTTTTTTTGTGTTAATCCATACTCAGGATTAATTTTCTAAAACTTTTATGAAGTGACTTCTCAAAAGCGTGTTTGTGTGTGTGCATGCACAGGCAGGAGAAACAGTCAAACCATGGTTTTCCTACAAACCTCAGTATGAGCAGGGCATTTCAAGGACTCTCACGCCAAATGAAAAGGGGGAATCTAGGAATGATTTTTAAAATATCATTGTAGGTTGGGGAAAAAGGGGAGACCATCAAAGTTTCGTGCCTTAACTTAAGCCTAATGCAAAAGCAGTTTGTTGTTTGTTTTACTTATTTACTTAGTGGGAAGGTAGAATTAACAAGGATTTTAGGATGTGAAATTTGCATTCAACGATCCTGAAGTAGTAATCTATTCAAGTCTCTGTACATGCAAGTCTGATACTTCTTCCAGCTTGGTTGTTTTCATGCAAAAATGTTTACAACAAGGGTGATAAAATACTAACAGAGGTTGCCCAGAGAGGTGGTCAGTGAGCCATCCCTAGAGACATTTAAGGCCAGGCTGAATGGGGTTTTGGGCAACCTGATCTAGTTGAAGATGCCCCTGCTCATTGCAGGGAGGTTGGACTAGATGACTTTTGAAGGTCCCTTCCAACCCAAACTATTCTATGATTTTGTGATCACTGAAGGAGAGCAAGGTAGGGCAGCAGATAAGTGCATTTGATCCAAGTGAAGTGGCTCAGATAATTTACATAACATCCCTGTGTGGCTTCCAGGTGGGACCGAAACTGCCCTAAGATTATTAAAATTGTGAGGTTTGCCTTTCAGAAAGTGTCCTGATAACAGAAGAATCTTGCTTTGAAAATCATTATCCATGCGGGCTGGTGCCTGCTTACATATAATATACACAGCCCATGGGCTCAGCTTTGGTGTGAGGTTTTACACAATGGCATGCTTACTCCCACAGGCTGACCTTCAGGCTGGGTTGAGCAGCTAAAGGTCAGGGCCAGTTGGCTGGCTGCTTCATCAGAGCAATTGTTTGGAAGGCACAGCAGCAAGGTTTTCTGGTGGCTGCGGTGTAATTAATGGTTGTAAACTCAAATTGTTGGTGGTCTTGGAGCACTGAAGCTCAAGGATAGACAATTCTCATCTGTCAGGTTGGTTCTCTACAGTTTGCAGTGTTCACCCACTGGGAAACATTGGGTTTGGAGTCAAATCATAGAATCAAGTAGGTTGGAAAAGACCTTTAAGATAATCATATCCAACCATTACCTCAGGACTTCCAAGACTACCCCTAAACCATGTCACTAAGGGCCTCATCTACACTGTTCTCACCATTTCACTGGGCAGCCTGTCCCAATCCCCAATTGCCCTCTCTGTGAGGAAATTTTTATTAATATCCAGTCTCAGCCTCCCATGGTGCAGTTTAAGGCCATTACCTCTGGTGAAATTCAAAGTATTTTGTTGTGACCCAGTGAACTGTACTCTAATGATGAAAAGCAGTGCAAAGAGTGCATGCATTTTAGCTTACCCTGTCAGCATGCTGATAAGAAAAGAAGGATTTGGGGGGTTTTGCAGATGAAGGGATTAAGTAACATAGGTGTTAGAGTTACTTGGCTGAATGGCATTTGGGGGCAGAAGTAAAATCCAGGGAGCTGAAACAGTACAAGAGAGCATAGTGTTAATGGAAATTAAAGGGTATTGAGTTGCTTGAGGGGTATAAATTGGACCTGAGGCTGTCAGATCAAGCATGCGTCTGTATGCAGTGCTGTTTATGAATATGAAAATAATCTGTGTTAATAATTGATTGGTCAATTAGTAAAACAAATGTTATAAAGTTAGACAGCTTTGAGTGTCAGTGATGATGGGAGTATATTTGACTGCAGCCCATTATCAGTCCAAGGCTGAGAAACATTATTCCAAGAAAAGCCTGTTTGTTATTCCTCCTGCTTACCCTTTTCTTCCTCCACCACTTATAATGGCATAATACATGCAGACACTAAGTACATGCAGTGAATAGCATTAGATGAAGATGTAGCTATGCTTATTATATCACTGATAATAATGCTAGACAACATAAAAGGCCCAGAGCTGTCTAGGCAAGGTGACATCAGAGCCCCAACTTCTGCAGATTTTGAGGCAGAGAAGCAAGCTGGCAGGAATTCTTGCAGAGGGGCACAGAAACAACATCTGCTGCTGTTTTATCTTGTTTGCCCTTGTAATGTCGTTACGTCCAGAGTGACGGTGTGTTTTGCAGAAGAATGTAGAAACTCTGGTGTAAGCAAATGGCACTTTTTGACAAGCCATGGAAATGTGTGAGTGCAGGGCCAGATTACTCCTTTTACAGAGTGAGGCTTTCTTGTAAAGACATTTGGAAAAGTGAAAATAAATCCTTTTCTTGGTGGCTTATCTTATAAAACAGTGAAAGCAGAGTTTTCTAAATCAGTTGCCAGGAGCTTGCAAATCCTTTATCAAAAGTTATGCAAGAGCTAGACCTCTTCTGATTACTCTGTTCAAATCTATACAGGTTTTGTTCAAGTCTCTATTGGAAGTAACACACCAGTAATCATTCTTATGATTACTACTACTAATACATGAAGTAGCTTTCTCAGAAGGGTCTCAAAGAAACACGTAACCATTAATTACTTAATCCTCACTGCACTCCTGCCAGGTCAGTCTGGTGGGTGTAAAAATCTATTATGACAGTTTTTCAAGTGAAGGTTACAAGTGAAAAGAGGCAGCTTAATAAATGGATGGAATCAACTTAATAGATGTCTGTGCCCTGTGTTCAGCTCTTTTTCTTGCAGAAAATGTGATCCAGTCCTGCGGCCCCTGTAGCTCAGTCAGCACTTTTCAGGCTGCTGCCTATCATTTGTTAATTTGAACTTCACATATTTTTGTCCCTTTGAGTTTTGGGAAAGTAATTAGTAACTTGGTCTGCTTATTGTTTATTTACACAATGCTCAAGGCATGTGGAGGTGCCGTATGCGCACATAGGGATGCACACCTCCTATGGCTCACAGTGCGAGAAGTGTGTTGGCACTGTGAGCTGTAATCGGGACATTCATGGGTAGGTCCAAACCTGTAGCAGCAGGTGTCTGTCTTGACAGCAGGAGTGAGGAGGCAGGGATAAGTGCATTTATTTAATGAATGTTGGGAGGAGAGGTGTGATTAATAAAGATCTTTATGAAGCTGAGTAGGTATGGAGATCACTAATGTTGATTTTAAAGATCCCAGAAGACTTTGTGCCTTTACATCATGTCAGCGACAAGGAAGAGTCAAAACTAATGATGTAATAGCGAAAGGCAGTGGTTTAGTTTATTGTAAGGAGTATTGTGCTTAACCTTTCAAAGATTCATGCTGAAGGAAATGGCACAAGACTTTGGAAGGAAGAAAAGGCAGTGATCAGAAGCTGGTCTGCTTTTTTCATTGTTTTGTTCTGGTTCTCTCCCATCTTCTTTTGTGTTTTTCTAGACACTATGCTTGCCAGTGCAGGAAGATTTAATAGGTGTTTGTACTGCATGTTTGGCCTTCGTTCTAATTGTAGTATTTGAACACTATCAGAACAGAACTAATAAACAATAATTATATAAATAATAGAGCCACACAGACATATGTATAGAAGTTTAGAATGCTGAAATGAATCAATGAGATTAATTTGTGGGTAAGATATATAATCAGGCTTATAGTAAATGTCACTGAAAATGGACAGTTTTGTGTTGGATTGCCATAATTTCAACAAAACAATTCCAAAATTCCAAATGAATTAATAAAACCCAATGGCGACTATTTGCAATTCTTTGCATGCTTTTTAATATTAGAAGTCTTAAGGGTATGAATGTGGTAGGAGACAGACTGTAAGGGAGTTTATCAAAGGTGTTATATATTCTCATATGCCTCAGATTTTATGGCATGGCTTTCTACTCCACATGTAGTGTTCTGCTGCTTTCCACTTACACATTTGTTTAAAAGGAGAATAAATTGACTTAGAAGAATAACTGATGGAAGTGGATCAGTATCGTGGAGTGAGCATTCTTGGCTTCTCCTTGGGCTTGTGTTCAAGGAGATAGATCACTTGGGAGAAAACAGGTAAATGGTCAAAACCATGACAAATAAATTTGTGACAGGGTTTTGAAAGTTACATTTAGGTTCAGTTATGAGGAGCTAGCAGATATCATGTACCACTGGGATTTATTTGTGAATTTGCTGTTGTGTCCTTCAGCTTGGCTTGCAGGGAGTTTGCACACAGTTGTACAGATTATTGATGGCAGGGATGCAAATGAACCTGGTGTTTTTTATGGCAATATTACTAGGTCCTGACTTTCTGAAGTGGTACTCTGCATTAGCCAAAATGGAGACTGAACTACCATATAATGTCCAGAATTGTCACTTTCCATCAGTAACTTTCATGAAAGGTCTGCAGCTGGAGAGGTCTCCCAGCCAGTGGCACAGGTACCCCTGGACCATAACATATAGGGCCTGGACAGGGCTTTTCCTTAATGTTTTACTCTTGGTACACATTTCAAGTGGTCCTGTGCAGAAGCAGAACAATGTCATGTGCAAAGGGAGATCTGACTGGATTCATTCACTGTGCCATAATGTTCTGCATTGGTGAGATGTATTTGCCTGGAACATGAAAGTAGCTGAATCGATGTTGGGTCCAGCTACCAAAATCTTAAGGACATACTGGATCTTTGTACTTAAGTGGTTTTCTATATAATGGCTAGCAAGTGACAAATATGACTACAATTGTTACACTTCTTTTTGCTGTACAGTTCATGAGTATGTGAAATGTATATTGAAAAAGCTATTACTGGAAGGAAAATTAAACTAGGAAGGCTGTATTAGAGGAATGCACTGAAGATCACTGCTTTGCTGAATGTAAATTCTGCCTCTTAAATTTAGGTATAGCATATCTCATCTCCTGAAAGTCTATGGTGCTAGCAGTGATGTTCTATTGTTTAGCTTAATTTGGGATTTGAAAACATGGAAGCCAAACACTTAGAAAGCAGCTGTTCATCTGAATGTATTAAGCAATTTACTTTAGGTAATGTAGCTTATAAAATTTTAATTTTGGATTAAATAAGCCGTATCCTTCAGCATGACTCTTCTACCTTGATGTTCAGAGAATGAAATATGGGCACATTTAGTGAATTTCTTTTCCAGGATGTTCCAGTGGATAAGGGTCAATACTTTCCTAATGAAAGCAGTCAATAGCAATTTCTCTTAGTAAGCACAAAGAAATTAGCATTAAACAACAGCCATCAGTGGTGAAAGTTTTATGTGACTTTGTGGTTAAAACTGCTACAGTCTTTAGGAAACAGCAGTAGCAGGTAGCATGCCTCTACTACTTAATAGATAGGAAGCAGCTTAATTATATCCCTGATGACATGAGATGCATCATCAAAAAAGGTGTCTAAAGTTGGCAACAAATGTACAAATATTTGCTCCTGTGTGTGCAAAAGTAGGCATGTTTTCTACCGTGTTTGTGTGATGCATTGTATGTCTTAAGATGTGGAACTATGAGGATGTTTTGCTGCAGAAAAAAAGGCTGAAATGATTTCTTGACACAGTTCCTTCATGAATACCATTCTTGCCCTGAAAACGTGTAATTTTTTGCCTCAGTTGCTATGGCAAAATTGCGTATGTTTTACCTGCAGTCCTTTGAAGAAAAGACCTTCAGTTGGTATAGAGAAGTTTTGCTATGCTGATAGTGATTGAAACATCACTTGGAGATGCTAAAGATCTGGCCCTTCTTTCCTCACTCTCGTAATAGCACAGAATTGAAATGATGTAACCTAAAGCATTAACTGAGGCTGTTTGCCTATATGAAATTAATATTATACTGCAAGTTTCAGGTCAAAATCCCACAGATGGTGAAGAGAGTCTCTCCATTGAATGGAGTCACTGGGACCTAACTATGAGAGGGTGGAGGCAGTGATTTTGGTGCAGGTGCAAGTGGCAACAGAGGCTGTGATGAAAAATAATCACCTACCTCAAACACATCTTGTTTCGAACTTAGAAAATCTGAGGCAAAGCGTGTTCGTCAATTTTCTAAGGAGCAAAAGGTTGGCCTATACCTAGAACAGTTTCATAAACACATGTAAAAATAGCCAGCTCTGAGATCAGTAAGCATCTCCAGCCTTTGCTTACTCCTGTTTATTCTTTATGTCAAATTAGCTTTTGACTCATGACTGAGAGTCACATGTAAGCTGTGAGACATAAGAGATGGGAATTCAACTGATTTCATTAATCTATGTAGGAAATGTTAATAGCCTGAGAGGCTTGGTTGTGTCTTGTTTGTAATCTGTTTTTAACTCCTTGTTTTTAATGTGATCCTTCTAAAGCTCTTCTTGATTTTTCACAGTAAAATAGAAGTCTCATGAAGTCAATAACTAAGTTTGTACAATCTATATCATTTTTTGTTATCAGTATTGATTTGGGGCAGGTGAGGAACTCAACTATTGCCAGACTGAGGAATGAAGGAGCATTTTTAATATGGCTCAGATAAGGTTGTGCCAAGGGCCTTTATTCATCCTGATTCCAAAACATTATTTCTTTGCATCTAAATAATAGCAAGAGAGGCAGAGAGACTGAGTAAAACAGCGGAGAATATCTTAGAAACAGGTCTCTTCCAAATACTGAGGCTGTAAGCTATAAGGGACTGTGAAGGTAATGCCTGTTTAATGTGTTGCTTTTAAAGACTAGTGTTTCACCTCTTAATATCTTGAGAAAATCTCTTAGAATAAAATTAATATACTAAGAAAAAATGCTATTTGAATAGCAGGAGAAAAAAAAACACAGGTTTTTTTGCACAGTGGCACAGTGAACAGTCACTTTTTTATTTGTTTCAAAGGCCCATGCTTTCATGTACTTGTTTCTTTGATAAGAAAAGTATCTTAATGTTTGTATTACATACTTTCAGAGCCTTTGTTTAATAGACATTTTAAGGCATGGATAGTTTATTGAAGTCTTGATTTTATTCTTGATAGACTACCAATTCACCCAGCAAAGGAAATGGTTAGGATAAATTTTTCTTCTGCTTGATTCATTCCACAGTTCCTTTTCCGGGGAGCACAACTTTATTACATATTCAGTCTCATTTTCTGATGTTACACAAAGGCTATGCTGCAGAGATATGCACTGCCTGTCAGTAAAAGCTTTGCTCTTGGTCAGCCATGACTTCATGAATAACTAGGCAGAGAATTACTCATGTCGTTCATTCAGTCAGCACTGCGATAGCAGCCTGGTTCAGATCAGTTCAGGCAGACCTGAAATTGTGCTCTGCACTGCTTGTGTTAAAGGCATAGGGCAAAAAATGGTGCTTTGACTTCCTGGCTTCACACATCTGCACAATCCCATGATCATCATCTTCATCACAAGCAGTGTCCAGTTGCTATTTAATCTAGAGAACAGAGACACCTAAAGAGGCGCAAATTCGCATTTATTTCTTCATAAGCCCAGGCTTCTTCAACTGCAGAATTTGCAAAACCAGTATTATTGTTTAAATGACAATTTTACTAGAAACACCAACCAGTTGTACCAGGTCTATGGAATGTGTTGCACAAGCAAAGGGCACAAATGCTGCTTGCTATTGGGAAAACTAATTGTGTGTTTGGGTAACTGCAGTACAGAGGTTCTGCTTCCATTTGTGTGTACATTCAGTGCATTAGGCCAAATCCTTCGGTCCCAGCAGACTGAAGGACATATTGCTCTGGCACACTGGAAGAGCTTGGCAGTTGGTACAAGGCAGTGCCTTACAGTAGCCAAGAGTTGGGTAAGGATTTATCTGACTCTGCACAGCAGCCCATTTCTGTTGACGATATAGGGGATGAGCTGTTTGAGAATACTAGAGAAAGTCAATGAAGATTCTCTATACTGTGTAACTGTATTTTGGAATAGGACTGGTATTATTTTTCATGGAATACCATTAGTAGGAGGAAAGGCCTGTGTTAAAATGGAGCAATGTTGCAATGTAGATGTCTATAATTTTGATTGAAACACAGTCCAGTTATTCCTAATCAGGGTTATAAATGCAGGATATTTAGACTTCAGTTCAGAGATCCATGCTTATCAAGGTAGGGAAGTGCTCACTATCTAAACAAGCTAAATGCTCACTACCCCCATTTAACAGCCCTTTTATTATGACTGAGATATTTAACCTTTCTGGTGCTAATTTAGGTTAAGATAATCTTGAATGGCAGTTTTTTCCTCCTCTGTGGCTGTGTGATTATGATGTGCTCCCACGCGTTTAGCCTTTCCTTAGACGCACACATTCCCACATGCACCTATGCTCCGTCTCTCTGCAGTATCCCCATCTTCTGCTAGGGCCTCCCACCCTGCAGCTGTAAATGCCTGCTTTCCTTTTTTTAAGACTGCATCCACGTCCCCTTAGTATCCAGAGGTAAGTCACAGAGCTGTGCTTTGGTGGCTTCTCTTTACATGATCGTGTTCATTATTTCAAAAGAAGTGAAGCTGTCTTTCTCTGGAACTAGTTGTAGTCCCTTGTAGTTCCCTTGTGAATAATGGGAGATAATTTACCTATTGTTAGGTGGATATTTTGAGAATATTTATGACCTCTGCCCCTTTCAGAGCAATAGGAAATTTGGACCATTTGGAAAGGTATCAGTTCTACATTAAATTCCCTATGGTACAGTCATGTGCTAATCCTGGAAAAAATAATTAAAAAAAATGTGTTCAATGTTAAAAAGAATCACTGGAAAAATACTGAAAGGCTCCCTCTCTTGACACATGCCCAGCTTCTGCATGCTATTTCTGTGAGCCCCTGGCTATTTCTGACTGCAGAGTATCTAGACAGCAGCTTGCATTTGTCTTTCTACCACTGGTAGAAATGCTGTTGAAGATCTAGCACTGCAGGTTACGATGGAAGCTAAATATCCAGGGTCTCAGGTGGACTGGCACACAATGTACTAAAGAGAAACTTGTCACATATTCATCGCTTTTATTATCCAAGCCATAAAGATTAAAGTGGCTCAGTGCCTGCAAATACAATTCAAATTGTGATGTAGACCCAGATTTAACTCAAAGGGAAGCATACTGCACCTGTCTTATCCAGTAATGAGAAGGAAATGGTCTGACACCCACAGGCCAAATTTCTTGAAGAGCTTATTTTAAAGTAAACTCATATGTTAATCAGTTTATTTGCATTGTCTCACAGAGAAATGTTTCTTTGATCGAAGTCATAAGCTCATTATTGGTAGAAGGTCAAATGTCTTCCATCTAGAAGTGTAAATACTTTGTCACATTTGTACCTAAATTCTGTAATTTTGGGAAGGTTATTGTAGACACATAGCCATGCCTTTAACTTCAAGGCTAAGCTCACTCTATTCTGGATGCAACATGCATGCCGTGAAGGGGCATCTTTGTCCCTGCCAGGCTTTAAAATATTAACGGGTAAAATAAGGGTGGAAGGAATAAAGATTACTGGTACTGTCCTACAGAATGGCTTGCCCATGGTTACTCAAGTTGCCTGGGGCAGAGCTGGGACTCACCTCATAATCCCTGGGTACACACGCATCTGTATGTAGCTTGTCTTCCTTCCCTAGAGGACCACGGGGTTTATGTTATATTGGGCTGGACTTGCTTCCCATGTGAGATGTGAAATCCTCCTTTCCATGCCTGGCAGGAGCACGGTTCACATTGCCCTTGCTTAGGACACTGAGAGCACAGGGAAAGACAGTAAAAGACATGCATCAGACACAAAGTTGTGCTCCCACCTTACTGGCACATCCTTGCACAGAGAATTGAGATATCATTGCAGCATGGGACACAGCTGTTGGTAGCTGTAATAGTGCGCTTGCAAATTTCCTGGCAAAACTGATACAGTCAGCACACAGCATGCTTTACAGCAATGGTAATCAAATGTTCCATAATGATGTATGATTGACAAAAGTGCTGGCACTCCCGGCCCTGCTCTCACAGGTTCTTCATATTAATGGACAGCTTTGCCAATTTTCCCTCTCTACCAGAGGGGGGAAATTCATCCAGGCAGCTGGGTTGCATTTAGTTTTGCAAACCTCAGGGCATACTCAGCTTGCTCTAGAGCAACAGGACAGCAGTTCTGTATATTCACAGGAATATTCCTGAATCACTTCTGAAGTGCATGGCCTACAGGCTGGGGACGTAATGGGTGTTGCTGAGAGCTTAGCACAAGTCACGTATGGTGTCTGCTTGTAAGGATGTGTGAAATAGCGGTGGCTACAGCTAGCATGTGATTTGTGGAGCACATGAAGACCATCCTCCATCTCCCCTGCTTCTGTCAAAATTCTGCAGGAAATGTTCTCAGCACAGTTACTGGAGAGAAAAATAATAGGCAGCTCGCAGGCTGTGTTGTTATTATTTGGCTGGTATTGACTGGCAGTACCAGGACACTGCAGAACTGTCTTTCTCTAGTTGTTAGCCGATCAGCTGTGACAGCCCTAATAATGGCTATGTCAGGAGGCAAGTAAAGAGATGCCACAAATGGATTGCACGTGTATAATTGCTTCAAAAACAAATCTGTTAATAAAAGGAGACAAGAAAATTGACAGGAAGAAGTGGCTTATTGCATGCTAATTTTCTCCAGCTTTCATATTCTCACTCTCTCTCTTTGTCTTTTTAAATTCAATTGGGTCACTTCTTCTGGGGAGAATCATGGTCAGAAAATTGAAAATGGGGAGGAATTCTATACAATAAATAATTACAATGATGTGTTTTTCTCAACAAGGATCAAGCTCAGGCAGATGGATTTAGCACAAGAGCTGTTACCTATCTGATGGGTCTTTCAGATTGCGTTTACCCTGTTACAGTCGTTTAAGTTTATAGGCAAAGGATAAGATGAATGGAATGGCCAAGAGAGCATAAAATCTCTTGGCTCACATCTTCAAAGGTCTCATGATGTCGCACCTATGTTATCCCTCTAGAGGAGACAGAAGATGCTGCAAGTTCTTGTTCGTAGGAGCAATAGCATCCACATGAAAAGACTTATTTTCCCAGCCTTCAGACTATCAAGATCTATATGGGTGTTCCTGAATTAAGATGCTTTGCCTTCTTCACCATCTCAGTAAAGTTGCTAGTGTACATAAATAGGGGTATTTATGGAGTGTGTCAGACTGACTAACATATACATCTAAGCAGTTGAAACCTGGGTCATCCCAGAAATAAGATCAGGAAGCCCTGAAAGCAGGGGAATAAGTGAAATGAATGGATATAGCTGATGAGACAATAAGGCTAGAAGTAAATAATTTGAGAAGATTGTACCAAATAAGGAGATCAATGCTACTCTTGATGAAGGCAATAGTTTTCATATGACATTAGTGGAAGCAGCTGCAAGACCAGTAAATACAAGCTCAAGAATGCCCATTTTGGTGCAAGTTTTTATTTTCCAGAAGGAAACAATTATTATTTCTAAAGAAAAGCATCTCTTTTATCTATATAAATCTAAATAGATATGTATTCCCCAAATATATTTAGTCTCCCCAAGTTTCCAAACTGTCAGCTGTAATGTGAGTTGTTCTGACTGCAGTTACAGTGGGAATATAAGCTGGGGCCCTATCATGATGCTGATGTACAAATCAAAATCCTGTACCCTACTGTAGCTTACTGGTAGAAAAGGTTGATGTATATGGACTGGGATCAAGATATTCAGGTAGTTTTATGAACTTTGTTGACAAACATCACTTTAGTTCGGTTACAGGTGTATTCTGACTTGGAGAGTGCAGGTGGACAGCTGAACAGGATTTGTTTGAAAGATTTGGGGATAGCAGTATGGTTTATTTTTGGTTTATTTCTGATCTGAGGTTGCTGAAGATGAAAGTTCTTATTGTAGAAGTCAAACGATAACCTGAGAGTTGTGAAGTTAATTTGTGCTCCTGCTGGCTTTCTGATGAATGCTTTCCTGTTGCATGGATGTCGGCACCTAGGTTGGTCATAATTTGCAGCCTCAGCAGAGAGCCCATGTGTTAGATTGTTTCAGAGATAAGGTTTGCTCTTTTAAAACAGTCTAGTAAAAGTGGAAAAAATGCTTTAAAGGAAGAATCGAGTCTAATTCTCTAGGCTATGACAAAAATATCTACTCGGAGTGACAACCTTACCCCTAGAAATAAGACTAGGGATATCTAGAAGGGTGAAGATTAGGCTGAGATTTCAGAAGAGTGGGTTTGATTCCTGATGCAACCAGTTGCTATTCTGACAGGGTCCCCATGCTGTAAACAAAAAAAGAAAATAAAATCCTGACACCTCTTTATCTCCAAGATGCATGAGACCACTGCTGGGGAGGAAATGGGCAAGTTCGCTGGCAGGAGGGCAGGATGACTGTGCACTTGTAGGAACTCCTTAATGTGTCTGTTTCTGGGTGTTAAAGCAACCAGCCTAGCATTTTTTCTAGTGTTTATTCATGATCTAAATACAAATTTTAAAAAAATAAATTATCTGGGGAACTCATATTTGTAAGGAGATACTAGAAATGGCAAATGATAAGAGCAGTAATACAGAGAAAGTGGGACAAATACGAAGAAGGGTTTGAGTGATATTCTTTGTTATTCATTTAACAAAGATATAGAAGACTGGTTTTATAGCTGACTGCTGTGATCTGTGCTAAGACAGTTTATGGCTGCACCATTTTTTACATTTTTCCTCAAGTTGTTTGGGGCTCTAGCATTTACAGTACATTATTTAAATACAAAGCATGCTTCATATTCATGCTTTCCTTAATTAAACATTCTTCACCATGGCGTGGGGTTCAAGAGAGCAGTCACTGCATGAGTTTGCTCTGCTTGAGCAGTGAAGAGCAAGTTGCTGTACATGACAGCATTTCATCTCTGTATGGCTGGGGACAGTAATGCATGAGCAGCAGGTGAAGGCATTAATCTCCTTAGCTATCCAGAAATGAACTGTCATGTACAGCAACTTGTTCTGTGCTGCTGCCTAGTCCCTTCTCCTGCGTCCAAGATTACCTTTGCATATATTAAGCATATTCTTGGGGTAATGATATTTTTCCACCTCAGAGTAGCAGGATGGGGGAACATGAAGTCAGGAGGTGCTGCAGTCATTGGGGGCAGGCCTTAGTGGTGGTTGTGGCAAGTGGGGATGACACAGGACATCCTCTCTCCAAGCCTGAAGGTCACAGAGTTTGAGGGGTGCTGTGGGGGAATCCTCACGACTTGGAAGAAGCTGCTATGGGGGAGGCAGTGAAGAAACTGGATGGTAATTTGTTATCACTGAAGTGTGTGTGATACATTAGAGTGCGTCCCCAGTATCCTGGTCTATTTGCTGCCTGGCTTATGTGTAAAATAGTCCTTTCCCACTCAACTTCCAAGCTGTTTGGGTTTCTGCTTACCTGGCCAGAGCCTAGACTGCCCTATATGGGAACAAGGATCCTGAAAGAGAGCAAGTCGCTCAAAAACTACCTCCAGCTGTGACTAAATCATGCAGAGCAGTCTAACTTCAGCACATTGCCAGAGATTAACATAATAATTAATTATATAGTAGTAATAGTGTTGGGGTTTTTTTTCTTTTTTCTGGGTGGGGGGGAGGCTAATTCAGGTTAATTTACAGTGGTGGGAAGTGCTGTGTTGATAGGGTGACAGTGTACTACATGTTACCAAACAGCAGAGTTGAACTAGGGAAAGAAGCAGCTCAGCTAACAGAGATTTTGTTCATTAACAGGAAGCTACAGCCCAGACTCCCAAGGCAAAATGCTGACTTGCTCGTACAATACCTGTTTTCAGCTGTGCTGTAATGCGTTTTGGCATCAGCTCTGAGTACAGTGGGAATCCAACCAAAACACACCCCTCGCTTTAGGTATTAGCAATGGGCTTCTGAGGTCTCTTGCATACAATCATTACCCAAATGCACAGCTGCTGCTTCGATTTAGATATTAATTTGCTCATGTGCTGGGATTTTGCCACTTAAAAGGAAATGTAGCTTAGAGAATGAAATGGAGCCATTGCAAATTACCTTTTTGGTGTAAAACCCTTGCATACAATGGCTAATAGTTAATTTATGTGTTTTCTACCCTTTCTGCCCCAAACCTTGTACAATCACATAATGTGACCTTCTACCGTATATTTACAGATGTTTAATTTAATCCTACTGTGGTCTGCTGATCACAAATTAGAAACCTACTGAATGAGGCTACCGAATGTCAAAATGAACTTGTGCTATTCGAGCTAATTTTGCCAAATGAAAAGCAGAAAAAAAGCTGTTCATACTAACCAGAGAACTACTTTAAACTGTAGTCTCTAGTTAGACACGAAAATAAAACAGAATTATCTCTTGCCTTATTTAAATATTGGAATATTATTGCTGTTACATGGATGTATGGATTTTGCATGAATGTGAGTAATCTGTACTTAATTATTCTTAGAGTTATAATAGTAGGTACAACTATTTTCGTTTGATGTTGGCTTTTGCGAGATTTCTGTCCTCAGTTATCCTCTGTCTCCCCTTCTTGGCTTTTAATCTTCATCCATTTGTAACAACATAGAGAGATTCCTGACCAGTTGGGTTTGCTGAGCATGAGGAAAAAAGGATGGGAGGGGTGTGGATTTAAAAGGGGGTAGAGAGCCTAGAGGCAAGAAAGAGAAGCATTAAAATGGGAAGTAAAAGGTAGGACAGAAGACCCAGGAAAAGGAATGAAGAAGGTCAGATATGAGAAATTAGAAAGTAGGATTGAAATACATATGTTTCATGCTCGAATCAGTCAGCATAGGTTTGTATTTCTCTGGTGGCAGTGTTTTTGATCAGGACTCAATAGATTCAGCTGGGGGTGAATATTGGTTTCCTCAGAAAGGCTGGGGGTGATAGGGAGGAAGATTAGAGCACTGATTCATTGCTCCCCAGCTTCAAGCTGACCTGCTAAGGAGTGCTGAGTAACTAAATATGATACAGCAATATGAAACACATTGAGCAAATCCTGCAAATTGTTTTTCTGTTGTTCCTCTACAGTGCTGCTTTATGTTTTGGATTGATTCATTAACATTGCTGTGCTATCTTTTTGAGTGCAGGTCTGTACTTTAAAAATCAAAACTAAAGGAGTCTATTTGTTTCTGGTTAGGGCAGGGGCTCTGGCACAGGCAGTGAAGTACTCATACAAGGAATTGAGACCTCAAAGATTTATGGTTTTGGACTAGAGCGAGATACAGAGAAATGTGATTTCTTGGAATAATCTGAGGTGTTATTGAATGATACTGTTTTCTTTAGGCACAAGGGAGGTATAAATGACTGTGTCCAAATACAGGTAGTGCACATCTAAGGGAAAGCTTAACCCTGGCTAAATGGTATCATCCTGTGCGCTACACAGTCTGTTAGCCTCTGTGGTATCTGCAATACACGGATACATCTCTCTCAGCATTTCTTAGACCTGCTGCTAGAGGCGGTCAAGCTAGAAACACTTCAAGCCACTTTTTGCTCTGTTTCTGCCAAAGTGCTTTTAGCTACTGAAACACTATACTGTTATTATCTGGCCTATAGTTCCAGTTTCATAATGCTTTTGATAGTTCAAACCAATTCACAGCTGTTGAGAAGCAACAATATAACTTGGTAGCAAGGCTTTTGCTTCTCAGCATCTGAAGCCCCCCTTCCAGTAGCATTTTCTTTTGGCATATTAAGAGATATCAGTCCCTATGGGAACCTTACATTAAAAATGGATGTGGCAGACAAGAAACTATTCGTAGTTAAGGAAGGGAAGCAAGTCAGTGTCTGATGGATCCAGGAGTTAAACTTCAGCTGCCAGTCTTTGAATATCTTTCCACAATATCAGTGCTGGATCTGTTCGCAACATTTGCTGGAGATTTCTCTCCTTTAATTACCATTGCCAATTGTAACTGTCATTAGTGAGTATTCAGAAGGTTTTATTTTTCCTTTTCTTCCCTTGTTCTTCCTGCTAGTGACCACAGAATGAACTTGAAAAGATTTGGAGGTAAAGGGTAGGTTGGTGGCTAGGAGAGTTGACCATGCGCTTTGCTGGTACTGGAGTTCTACATGCAGAGATCTGGAAAAAGTCTGATGGCACATGTCAGAGCTTCGCATAGGCACTGCATATTTGCTGTCAGGTCCCAACAACTTCTATTTGAGCTATCTTGGATGCTTTTCATGATGGAGTGGGTAGTATTTCACAAGCACTTGGGCTAAAGGTTGAGTTGAAGGTAAAACAAAGTCAGGACCCTGCTGTCTCAGGATGTTCTTTGAATTTTAAGATTTATATATTTAATTAATTAATTGTTACAAAGTTTGGGAATAAGAAATCAGCAAGACTTTGGAAATGCGTGAAAAAGTGAATGAAAATCTGGAAAGTATGAATGAAATTAGTCACTGCAGAGGGAAATTCCCAGTCTGTAACCAAATACTTCAGACCATCCATGGACTCCTGAAATAACCGTGTGGGTGTAGTCTGCTTCTGTAACTCACATAAGAGGGACTGTTCTTCAGTTTCCTTATGTGGGCCTTGGGATCTGTCCATCATAGGTTCCAGCTTTAGAAAACAATAAGGTGGGTGTTAATGGCAATGAACCAGCTGCATTCTCCTTCTATCATCCTTCATTTGCTGAGTCTACTAATGGTGGGGTAGAGTGGCAAGGGGAGAGGATGTGCTCTGCTGTAAATAAATGTGTGCTCAAAGAGGTACATTGTCCATGTGTCTCCTCAAATAAGCAGGCTCTGCATGGAGGATGATAGCTGATTAAATCATCCTGCATGTTTCCAAAGTAAATAAGCCTTTCTTGCTTTCATGTTCCTTCAGAGGGAGGAATATATTTCATTATTTGGTACTAAGATTTGGTTGAACACCTTATTATTAGCTTTATTAATATATGTGGTACACACAATCTGTTATTTTCACAAATGCAGCTGTGATATTGAAGCGGACCAGTGCTTTTCATCTGCTTACGAAGTCTTGTGTATTTAGAATTTACAAAACCAATTGCTAGTCTAAATAAATAAATAAATATCTGAGTCATATTTCTGATCCTAGGCAATAATCTGTGTTCTTCCATCTGGCTTCCTAAATACCTGGGTATTTAATTCAGTAAGAAGATACTAATCTTTTCTATTCCTTTTCTACCTCTTTTAAGAATCTTTTTCCCCTTTTTCACATCTGGTACTCACATTCCCAAGTTGCCCCCTCCCTTTCCCTATCTCCCCAGAAGTTCCGGCTTAGAATTTAGCTAATGGATTTCTAATTCAATTTGGACTTCTGCTGGGATAAATCAACCTCATACAAAATAATTTATGGTTCCTGAAAAATTGGCTGTGGATGAAATTAGGTAACTAGCACCAGGCAAATAATAATCTCATTAAGGTCCATGGAAAAAGTAATAAATAGGTAGATATTCATGAGGCCTAATGTTAGTCTCTGGACAGCAGTCTTACCAGGTTGCCCCTAGCCATGTGGGGTGGGTCCTTTAGAGCACCCAGTATCAGGCTCCTGCTCCAAATCCTGCTCCTCAACTGCTCCGTTAATACAGAGGAAACCCAGCAGCAAAACTTGCATCAGTTCCAAAATAACCAGACTTTGTTCCCTAATTATTTCATAAACATAGATTTGTTTGTGGTCCTTTGTGTAACAGTTGTTGGCTGTTTAGTAAATGATGCTGACAGGTATTTTGGAAAAATTTTGAAGGGATAATATGAGTACTGAGTTGTTTACTCAGTTCAAATGAGAGTGCTGCCTATTAGTCTGCTACATCCATTTTGCAGATGGGACTCCAAACCTGAGAGAGTAGATTACCCCAAGGTCACACAAAAATATCTATCCCCTGGGTCTCAGCTCAGTGCCTTAACCATGTGGCCATACAACTGAGCTATTGTACTAGGTATGGGCCAGTGTCCTGTGTTTTTCAGATATGGAGTGATTGCAGTAACTAGATTAACTGTACACTTCAGATAGCTCATGAAATCAGGATCCATGACATCCCACTAGATCTCAGTTCTATTAATTGCAAGATGTGGGATCATCACTCTTTGCTGAGAGAGATGCTTGCATTGAAAGCATTAGAAATCTGTGAGCAAAGCTCTGCAGCAGTTTTAATAATGGGAAAAGTAAGAAGAAAAATAACAATTCTTGCTGGAACCAAAGGATTGACCTTTTAACTGTAACATAATGATGCAAGAAGCAAGCTCAATTATTAATATGAAACAACATAAAATGCTAAGAAAACATTTGCAAAGTACCATGTTCAGTTACAGATCCTCTCTCAAGCTAGCAGTATGGGACTCCTTTCATTGTGCCTGAGCCATCAACAATAGGTTGCACACAGATTTATCTATATTAAACCAACTTGTGCTGTGTAATATGATTTACCGCTGGCCTTAAAATCCATCTGCCCACAGCGGACGATTCCGCAGCCGGAGCTCTGTCATTGCTTCTAGTATATGATAAAGCCTTAAGAAATCCTTGCATGAGAAAAGGTAGCCTCAATTCTTCATTTGTTCATTGCATTTGGGATGCTGCATTTGGACTGTTGACATAGCAGTCAGATGAAGGACCTGAGTCTGAACTTCTGATTCTAAAAATACATACAGAATTAATTATCCTTGGATTTTCCTGAACAGTATGCTTTGGACTTTACCCAGGAAACTTGTTCCTGGTAGGTGTTGAGAGTGTATTTTCTGTGCTGTAAAATGCATCTTACCATCTAACCACAAAGGTTAACTTAGGTCTTGTAAAAAGACTTTTCATATTATTGTAACAGGCACCTACTTTCATGTTCATGTATATACAACAGGCTCTGTCCGGTGTGACAAAGAGTGCCCGAAGGGGACTTGAGAATGAATAGGTTTAACACAAAGTATTTTAGCCTAAGCCTTGTCCATCTTTAATTAGTTATCAGGGTTAAAGGAGGGGTCAAGAGCCTGGAGCTGCTTTAGGACTAATGTGTCAAAAGAAAGTGAAGCCTAACACTGGAGAGGAAGTGATGCTCCTCAGAGGTTTAATAATTTTTTGACCCCATGTCAACCATTATGACTACTAATGGCAGCTGGGGCAGAAATGTTTCAAATTAGACTTTGCTTTGCAGGGAAAGGAGGGGATCCCATACCATCATGCACACCCATCACAAGCTAGAATCCAAAAGGAAAAATACATTTCAGTTTTACAGGCAGGACTCGTGGTCTGACACTGGAAGTTTCTCCACTGTTCATACATTGCATTAGTATCAGAGGAAACAAGACTAACAGTAACATGCAGCCAGACTGTTAAAACACTACCAGCAAACCATGTCTAACAGGAGTTGTGTTCATTCTCGAATCAGACTAAATGCCTCGAGCTCACACTTAAGGAATACAGTGTGTGTGCTTGGCAAAGTAACGCATTTTATTCTCTGTGGTTTTGCTATATGACAGAGCAAGAGAGATTAAGTTTCAGAGACAGTCTGCAGCCCACTTTTGCTTTTATGTTTTTCTTTTAAAGAGTAAATATTTTACTAGTTTTAAACAAATCACAGAATCACTTAATTGTGTAGGTTGGAAAAGACGTTTAAGATCATCATGTCCAACCATTAATCCAGCCAAGTCCACCACTAAACCATGTCCCTAAGTGGCACATTTACATGTCTTTTAAATATCTCCAGGGGTGGCAACTCAGCCACTTCTCTCTCAGGGCAGCCTGTTCTAGTGCTTGACAACTCTGGAAGTAGAAAGAGAAAGCAACAGAACAAAGGAGAGCAATCATCCACAGGATAATAATTACCAAGAAATGTCACTAATGTGATTTGCTGTTTGTACAGACTCTCTTGTTCTATTTTCAGGTGCTGTACTTGTGATACCCATGGCACAGTAACTGAGCCAACCTTATAGTAGCTGAGAATTAATGAAAGTGTTGTAAAGAGGGATGGTGGCTGCTGACACACAAGATAGGGCAGCAAAGAAACAGGGCCTTTGCATCTTCACTTGACATTTCACACTGTTAATGCTCATAAATCAGCCTGATCCCCGATGATTTGCCTCCTCTTGTTGTATGCATTTATATGGTTAGGCACTTTCATATCACTGTATTAGATTTCTTATACTAACAATAAATGAGCATAAACCTCATTGCCCAAAGAACAGCTTGGTGCTTTTTATACACAACAGAGAATAATTTCATTGCCTTGCTTGAAATCTTACCATATTCTGGCCTTTTCCTACGCCAAGTCCAGTGGCAACCAGTATCTGTACCATCTCTTGCATGTTTAGGCAGCAGCTGGTAGTCTGGCAGTTTGTCTCAGGGCAGTGGTAAAGTTCTGGATACCAAACCTTAAATGTCATGTCTGTGTATATACCTGCAATTTTTGTCTTTGATTAGCAATGGGATGTATAAAGAAATCTCTCTTCCTTGCGAGGACTCTGGGAGTTGTTTTGAGGATGCGTGTTTTGTCTTTAGTTTTCCTCTGATCTGATTGATCATAAAATTGCCATTAGCCTCAAGAGAAGCAGAAACTTTAATTATAATTATGAGGTAAACAAACTAGGGGAAGATTTTTTTTTTTTCCCAGACAGTAATATATAACTTGCAAGCTGCTTTATAGTGGTACAGTCAGTGTTTTCCTCATCTAGACCTGATTCTTCTTGTGCTTAATATGATGCAAATTAGATCTGACTCCAGTTGAATTAATTGCTGATTGCCAGCAGTGAAGTTTATCAGGGTAAGCCAAGCAAAATACATTCCAAGCATTGACCTGAGAGAAGGAAAATGGTGCTGTCAAAGCAGCGGATATGGAGCTCAAGCTGACTGCTTGTAGGTAACATAGTTCCACAGTGGCCCTGTTGGCCCTGGCCAAGTGGTAACTGTTTACTCTTTCATCTTCCTCTATATCTGATCATGCAGCATTCATATAAGATAGGAGCACGGAAAGGAGTGCACAAGAGGAAAGGCACCTGCTCAGCATGGTGCTGCCAATGAAGCATTCCTGCTTTGGAACCACAACTCCCAGTCTTAGCAGGCACCCTGTCTAATGCCAGGCCATGCACTGCTGTTGCAAGGAAAAGCATAGCAGTTTCTTCTCCCCTTCAGCCCTTTCAAGCTTTCTAGGAAAGGCTAGTTGGGGTAGAATGGGCATAATTAATACTATTAGTGTATTAGACATTCCATAGCCTACCTTCTCAAGGCGTTCCATGTAGGCCTGTCATTGACTAATGGAAACCTTCTTCCTGGACTCTTTAGTTGAGCAAAAAATACAGTATTTCTTATATAAGAATCCTATCAATTCGGTTTTTGAAAGGGCTTCAGGTTGGTGCCTGTGGCTGGCAGTGTCTCGCATATTGATTCCCATGCCTCTGTGGACGTTGTAGTTTTGGTAGGGGCTCAGGAGGACAAGAAAGTATGTGTTTGGATTTTGTGTGCTGAGTGTGTTTGGTGCGGGGGATAGGCTTTTGCCAGCAGACTTCTGATCTATACATAGGCACTCGGTAGATATGTTCCTTGTTTCCAAAGTGCGTGCAAAGCTTGGGTTTAACCTCCTGTGGATGTGTTGTTTAGCTGAGATGTGCTAGGAGGGTCTTTGCTGAGCTGTGCAGGTGCAGGGGAAGTTCATTCCTCTTTATAGTCTTTATTTATTTTGTTTGCATACTGAAGTCATCCCGAAAAGATTAACATTATGTGTCCCGTCGGTTTCTCTATGACTTTTCCCAGACTCTGTGGCTTGTCCTGCACTCTGCTTTCCCTGCCAAAAAGAGCATTTAATGTTGTGGGTGCTCAGTAAATTCAGGTCTGAATTTCCCTTGACCTTGCTTTCACAAGAGTTCAGAGAGGTTCAGACAGCATCTGGTTTGTGGGCTGCCACAAAACCAAGCCTCCCCTTTAGAGGTGTAAAGCCCTGCAATGAATTCATCCGGCCTTCCTACCTGGCCGAATACTATGTTGTTGTAAATTTGCAATCTTTCTGGGCTATTTGGTGAAATCTTCTACTTTTGAGATGCTGAAGAATAACATATGATTGCCTTATTGCATGCCTACCTTGCAATCAGCTGGAGGTAGTTGTGACAGAGAGTAAGTGCTAAGAAAGCTACCCTCCTCCTCCTTTTTATCCAGGGCAGGGCAGGAAAACGTGCTTTCTCCTTCAAGGCATGGGCTGCACTTTGCTGTGACAATGTCCTGTGTGGTCTCCAGGACTGAGGTGGGGGCGAGAAGGCTCTCTGATATGGGAACTACTCAGTAGTAATTCATACGAAAAAAATCCTGTTTTCTTCCATTTCTCATTAAGTTTAGCCAAATTTTGCATTCATAGCTCCACTGGTGTTATGGGGCTGTAAGATAGAGGTGGGCTGTGTGGTATACAGCATGTTTTGCTTCTTTGCTTTCCATTTGGTGGCACCATGATAGTGCATACACTTCCTAGGAGCACAGAAAACCCTGAGACCAAAGGACTTCCAGCTGAGCAATTTTCCTTTCCTGCAAACATGTGCACTGTAATCCAGCCCCTTGTCTCCATCCTGATAAGCTGTTCTACTGAGCTAGCACCTGCTGTTAATTTCACAGTAAACAGTACTTGTTGCTCTAGAAAGCTTTTTAATCATAACATGAAAAAAAACCTGAACAGAAATCCCATCCATACAGTCAACTCCAGCTGCCTTTCTTGCAGTGCATGGGGAATGATCTTGCCGAGTGAGGGGCATCCAAATGCAAATGGAATTAGCTTTGCAGCCATTCATTTTAAATTGCTCTTGAATCATTCTGAAGTAAATTCCATTTGAGAAGAATTTGCTTCAGGTCTTACACAAAGAGATAATGATCCAATATATTATGATCTAAGCAATAATAGTTCAAGTTTCGCAGTTCAGAGATATAATGAGTTATATGCTGGGTTGATGAGAATTAAAGCTTGATATATAGTAATAAAACTACTGATCTAGAGATGAATAGATTGGTGTATGGAGCAAAATATTTTCCTGCCACAGATTAGAGCAGGGATACTAGTCCATAAAAAGGGAAGCATACCGTAAAATCTCCTTTTTCACTTGTTATGCATGAAGAGCTATAATGTGCACCGTTCTACAAACAAATGCATGAAAAGAACAAAGACCTTTCCTAAAATCAAATCTTTGCTTAGCTTAGGCAAAGGTTTGTTTTACCTTAAAATAAAACTGATGTAATATTAAACTACAATTCCTATGTGTGACGGTCCATGCCAGCTTTTATCAATGCTGATTTCAGTGGGACTTCACCTGTTCCTATAGATTTTACATTTGACTTGTGATTAAAAAAATATACGTAGTTGTCAAATATTACAGAAGGTAAATAAAAGAGCATATCTATATTTGGACCAGCAGCTAAAATAAAAATTCCAAGTTAATTTTATAGATTAAAATGCCTTTTTAAAATTTGTTTTTATAATATGAATGAATTGCAGGAGTGAAACCAGTTTAGTGGTATCATTAATCAGGTCTTTTGTCTTGCTAATATAAATCAGTCAATAACAACAGATGGGCTGTACACTTTATTATGTGAAAATAAAGATGAATGTGACATGCTGCAGAAGTAAACTTGCAGCTCAAAGTTACTGAGCACAGAAGGGGATTTGTTACAACAAGAGAGAACAATGTGTGCCTTGCATTTGTGTTTGATCAAGGTTGTAAGGGGAACTTGCTGCACATAATATTGGCATAATGACTGGAAATCAAGTATGTGAATTTTTAGTGTTTGTATCTACACTCTTAGATCACTCCCAAATGGTTTAAGTAGCTTTTTTTTTTTTCCTCCAGACAGAAGGAAAAAGTGTCTATCTACTTAGAAGAGTTAAATAAGAGAGTTATAAAGTTTGCTGTGTTGTCGCACCACTGGGAGATGAACATTTTTAATAACCGGTGATAACTGTCAGGAAGATTCAGATCAAAGTCTCAGGCAAGATTTATACCTTCGTATAGTGATGGAGTGCACAACGGGAGGCAACCCCCATCCAAATTACAGAAAGAGGCCCAGCAGGCCACACAGTTATAACAAAGTCATCCCTGAAAAGCCTAAGTCAGCGTTTGGTCTTTGTACAGACAGAGGACTGACCTGTCTTTAACTAGAGCTGGTCAGGAGAAACCTTGATTTAAGTATTTATTAGATTGTTAGAAACAGTGGCCTTGTGAAAATAATTGATTCATGAGATTGCTTCGGTGTTACCAGATTTTTTTTTATGGAGAGTTGCAAAAAGTCTCAGCGTGGTCAAATGTCATATGTTGTCATTTTCAGAGGTAAATATCTCTGTGAGATTTTTTTAAGAATATTGTGGTTTGTAATTACACTGACATTATAATTATGCTCATATGTTCCTGCAAGCATTACAATGGAAGCATAACAGCCTGTTAGTCTAATTAAAAACCCAAAATGCAAGACTTGGAGCCAAGATGTATAGATGAGACCTTCAGTGATATGGTTTAGTGATGGTTTTGGCTGTCCTGGGGTAATGGTTGGACTCAATGCTCTTAAACATCTTTTACAGCCTGGTTCTATGTGTGTTCGTTCAAAACCTGCCCCAGATCAGCATCCTAAACTGTGCTACAGCAATGCCTGTTGTGATAGGCAAGCCATCATTAGGAGATTTAAGGTTCTTTCTCCTCATCACGAGGACCGGGCGAGTACCACAGCCTGGCACAGGGGAACTGTGGCTGCACACCCTGTATACCTGTAAATAACCACCCTGCAACTTCTGCTGGTGGTGGCTGGTGTGCCTGGGCAGCCAATGACATCTCTTTGGGGAAGGCAGGGCACACAAAGTGACTTCCTAATGCGATTCACACAGGCTGATTAAGCCGCCTGATATCTTTCAGCAGTTGATAGAAGGAACAAGGGGCCCTGAATGCTTATGGAGGCAGGACTAACTTTGCAGTGTGATTGGGGTTTTTCTACCAAACCCAGTTGTGATCATATTCTGGATGCTTCTCTTGAGAATCTGCTCTATATATATTAAAAAAAAAAAAAAATTACTCCAATGCTGCTACTGATAGCAACAGTACGAATGCAAGGATTGAATGAACATACTCCAGATTAAAAAGAAAGAAAGACCTTTCTTATCTACTATTTTATATTTATTCTAAAAGTGCAGATTTTAAAAGCCAGTTTCTAGGGTCAAGGCAGCTTCTGCACACTGTTTGTGTGACACTTTGTGAATGGTTTCCATCTATGTCCCTAACATTTAAGAGCAGTTCAAATGCCTCTCAATAGCAATGAGAAAAAATGTGGAAAAATAAAGCTGGGCTTTATTATTGCTATAAGAGTAGGCTAAGAATATTGTTGTAAGAGTAAAGTGGAATTATAGAAAGAAGCCTGCAAGAAAACTGGTTTGTACCTGACTGCAGGATGCCAGGCTGGTGAAGAGAAACAGCGATCACCACAATCAAAACATGAGATGAGGTTGTACTGGGCAATACTGTGAATCCATTTTAAAATAAAAACAGTATTTAAACTGCAGAAGCAGTTACCTTCAGGAAGAAAAGCCAAAGCCCACACATGTTCTCCAGGCTGATGAAAGAAATTACTTTAAATCCCACCTGTTTTCTTCTCTGCAGTTTGCTAATCCTTCCTTTTAGACCTTCTAGTTACATCTTTGATAAGATGCAGTTAATTGGTCAGGCAGTGTAAGTATTGTCATTGATAACGTGCAGAAATCTAGTGGTGAAAATAAATACATTTGTTCTTCCAGTCACCAGAAATTAGTGAAGCAATACTTGTTTAATTATGAAACATATGTGTGCTTTGTTAGTTTCCATCTGTCTGCTCACTGATTTGCAATTAAATGACCAGAAGAAAAAGATACGTCCTGTGGCAATTCAGAGGAAATGATTCATCTCTAATGGTTCTATGTAGTGGATGACTATGGAGCAGCATGTGCAAGAGAGAAACAAAGTGGGAAAGAGAAAGAGATATGGATAGAAGGGTATGAGGAATGCTGAAAAGCCTCTTGCTTTGGCTCAGACATGTTTTGTTGTCATTAAACAAAATGTGAATTCCCATTAACTTACCATAACTTGTCTTTCTCTTTTGAAAAAAATGGGGAGCAAAGTGGAGCAAGGAAGAAGTACCTAATGGGAAGAGGAAATGGGATAGCAGAAAAGGAGGCTGGTGTGGTTAGAATGAAAAAGAAATAGCAGAAAAAGAGGAATGACAGAAAAGTGATAAAAATTCTATCATTGAAACAGTTCACTTCTAATAATTTCCAAGGAGTGATACAGTAATGAGTCAGGCCTGTTACTCTTTGTAAAATGAGACATCCAAAAGGGCAGGAGTATTTTTAAATCAATATGAAAGGAAAAAAAAATGAGTAAGTTGGTGAATGTATGTTCTCTTCAGAAATAGTTTCACAAAAATCTCTTCCTGTGTAAGGTATTTCTGTCACTGATGAAGATGTACTGTCTACCTCCATGTAGCTGCATTGATGGGTACCATATTACATTCTTCCCCCAACTTCTTCATCTGTTCCTGTTCTTTCTTCCTGGAAGAAGAGCTTTTCATACCCCTTGTAATTCTGGACACAGCCTGCACAAGCATGTCTTGGGTATGGGAATGTAGCTGTCTGATATTTCATCTTAATGAATACTGGCAGGGAGAAGATAGCCAGCCATCTGAAGTATTTTTAGTTTGATGTTCTGTAGTGTTTTATTGATCATCAGCAGTGTCCATCACTGTATAACGGTAACTGCTTTAGAGACAGAAAAGAGGAGATTGAATAAGGTCTTCAGGACTGTCAGCTTGCTGCTGGTGGTGTCAGTAGTTGGTGCCCCCTCTGCTTTGCCACTAGGAGCTTCTTGGATGTTCTTGTGCATTGATGGCGGGGGGGGGCAGTGTGGATGGAAGAAGGTTATTTCTCTGCTGAATTGGTGCTTTCTGATGTGGCAGACTTCCGTTGTAGAAAGGGGGAAAAGGGTTGGTCATAAGGGGGAATTTGTGAAGAGGGAGGGAGAGAGGAAGGGAAGTATGTGTGTTAGTTGTTTTCAGGGTTGCCTCCAGTTCATTGGATTTTTTTTCTCCTTCTCTAGACTTCTTACATTGACTTTATTGATTACCAGCAGCACTAGAGAGGTGCAGAGGTTCCTTAAGTCAATAGCATGCATCTATGTTGGCTCAAAATGTCAACATCTCACAGCTGCTCTGCCCCATGTCCCACCTCTGACTCCTCTCCATAGTAAGGACTGCACAGTCTAGTGCACCACAAAGGAATTAAATAAAGCATAGCTTGGTACCTTCATCAGCAATCTTAGCAAGAAAGCGAGAGTATGAACAAAGAGGCACAAACTGAACTTACATTTATTTTTTGCCCTTAGAGCAGATTTCAAGTTGCTGATCTGAAATGAAAAGCACTATTTCCTATTTATACCAGCCTCAGCCAGTGCTAGCTATATGCATGCACTTGATTAAACAGTGAGATAAGTGTGTGTGAAAAGTGTGACCTTGAAGCCTCCAGAAGTTTTTAGTCTTTCTTTTTACGGTTTTGCAGGCAGCTCTCTCAAGTGCTAACATAATGTTTTATTGCTGGTATTGCTGCTGACGATAACAAAAAGACATGTGAATGTGCACATCCCTGTCACATCTCACAGAGGAAAGAGAGCTCAGGATGTGAGGAATAATTTTTTCTAGTCTGAAAACACCAGTGCATTTAAGCCTTGGTCTAGGAATGCTCCTAAGATAACATTTTCTAAAGAAGCTGCTCCTTTTGAAACTTTCAGAAAGTGCTTTTAAGTATTTGCCAGCTGAATTTTAGTTGTTTCATTTGTCTTTTTTTTTTTCTTTCCTCTGCAGATGATGATTTCTTTCATGAACTTCCAGAAACTTTTCCATCTGATCCTCCGGAGCCATTGCCCCACTTCCTCATTGAACCCGAAGAGGCTTACATTGTGAAGAACAAGCCTGTGAATTTGTACTGCAAGGCAAGCCCAGCCACGCAGATCTATTTTAAGTGCAACAGTGAATGGGTTCATCAGAAGGACCATGTGGTGGACGAGAGAGTAGATGAAACTTCTGGTGAGTTTGTGTTATGTCATGGATGGCTGAGATGGAGGGCATTAATATCAAGCCCGCTGTTGTAGTCAAGGTGATACTTTATATGGCAGCTACTTTAATTCACTTTTTTAATTTGTGATGAATTCTGTATGTGGCTTTACTGAACATTTGCTGTCATAGCACAGAGGTGGTTTCTGCATTTAGGTCAGTTAGTAAAACATGATTGTAGAGCACCTTGCCTGAGTTTGAAACAATAAACCAGGAGGCCATGCGCAAACAAAATGCAATTGCTTTCTCAGCCAGGTCTACTCACTGTTCACTTCCCTAGCATCACAAATTCCAGTGGTTGCACTGTAGCGTAACCACAGACCAAGAACCGCTTCCTTCCCAAACTGCCAAAGAGCAATTGGGTTGTTCCTAGAATGATGTTTTCCTGGAGAGATTCAAGGAAAAAAAAAAAAAATGAGAATTTTAATCAGCTTTCAGGAAGAAAGAGGCAGAAAGCACACCTGAGCACAGTTTAGAACAGTGTGTTGATCCAGAGCAACCACTTGGGTGTTATTCCATTGACCCTGTATGAACAAAGACTACAATAGGTTAGTAAGGAAAATAAAGAAAGAAAGAAAAAAAGAAAGGGAAGCCAAGAGCCTCATCCTTCCTCAGTCAATACCAGAATGAGGTTTAAAAACTAGAGCAATAAACCAGCATAGATCAAACATACGATTGTCCCTATTTGGGAAGGCCAGTAATCAATAGAGTTTGTGTCATATGCAAGGAGAGAAGCAGGACTTAACTGCTGTTTTGATGGCTTTAAGAAATAACTGGATACCAAGCAAGAAGGTACCTTTCATATGGGAATTACGCCACTATTTGGTCTAATTACTTAGAAAAATAACTCCACCAGATGTCTTGGAAGTCTCCTGTGAACTGAGTTTTATTTGTTTCAGCTCATTTATTTGCACAGAGATCAAAAGCATAAGCTTTTAATGGTACTGCGGTACACTCAGCTTGAAAAAGGGAAGGTGGGTGTAGGAAGAAAAGCTGTAGAAAAAAGGCTGTATTAAACTTCGAGCCTGTTTGTTTGTTTTCAAGAATTGGCTTTTCCAACAAGTTGACTGCAGCAGAAAAAGTAAAAAAATTAAATTCTTGTTTACTTAAGACATCTTCATTTTTCTTCATCCATGGGTGTCCACTGGAATGAAAGACAGGCAGGAGGGCAGCTATCACTAGTTCAAAAAACTGACTGGTGTTAATTTTTAAACTTTTATTAATATCAGCATTCAGAAACATGGAAATGCTTCACTACAGGTGAAATTTTTCACTGCAGGTGGAACATTTGCTCTTTTTTTTCTCACAAAACTTAATTGTAGAAAAACTTCATGATGCCATAAAGCAAATTGCATTCTACAAATGTCAAAGGCCAGCCTTGAAAAGAGTTCCATCTGAATATATTGAGGACAAATGTTTTGCATAACAAACAAGCAGCAATTATACACAAACAAAACCCATATCCAGTTAGAGATTAACATAATCTACTGGCATCTTGGGAGGGGGAAGGAGAGGAGGATGTCAGAAGCTGTGTGTATCAGATTTTTAGCACAAGAGCTACAAAACCCATCACATTAATAGCTTGTTAAAATGCAACTGTCATCAGAACCTACATTTGTTAGTCAACCTGGTTGTTGCCAAAAGGTTGGTTAGAGCATGGTTGCAGTGATTGTGCACCTTCTGGTAAGCAGACCGAGAATCTGGGGCTCACAGCACATAGTTAGTATGGAAATGGGTAAACAATTTATTTAAGGCAGTGGCAAAAGAATACCTTTTTCAAACCAGTGGAAGCTCAGGAAAATATATCCAGTGCAGATGCAGTTGGAGAAAAAGTTGCAGGAGACACTGACTGTGAGGATTCATTCTGGTGCCTGAAGAAGGAGGCATCAGCTTGACTATTTGTACCAGTCAGGCTGGCAAACCCCTTTGGCTCTGTCATTTTTGAGGTTATTTTGGTTTCTTTTGCTATTTTTGGCTGGCTAGTGCAGTAGTTGTAACTGAGGGCACACCAACAGTGACTTAGTTGCTCAGAGTGAGGATGGTGCGAGGATGGTGTAAGGATGGCAGCCCAAGTCTACACTGCTTCTGGCTTCAGGCTTTTATCCAGAGAGGCTGGTGAAATCCTCCTGCAAACCAAATAAGGTCTAGCCTTTATGCTGGTAACCCAGGGCTCAAAGGGATCTCAGTTACACAGCATTTCTGGTGGGTCAGTCATGTAATACCAGCAACTGAAAGCTGAGTGCTTTCTTCTTTCCTGATATTTTACTGTTCTTAAGGCCTGTTCTGCCTAAATACAAAGAAAAGCACCATGCTGAGGTGGTCTGCTGCTTCTGTTTTTGAACCAGGCTTTCTCTTACAGTGCTGTAGGTAGAAAAGCAAAGCAAAAGAAAACAAGACAAACAGACAATAAAATATATGAGAGGAAAAAACTAAAGGTCACCTATGCTTTCTTTTCTAAAGGACAGGTAACCAGGAAGAAAGAGGGCTAAAATACAGGTGTGACGCTAGTGGTACATCATCTTGGGATTGTAAATGATGCATGAAAGAGAGAAATAGGTTTTGATTTGCAAAAGATTATGTGTTCATGGACTTTGAGCCTGTGCTCAGGGATGAAATCTATGTATAGATGATTAACTCTTATGAGGCAAATTTGTTTCTGTCTGATAAAACCAGAGACAACAGCACAACAATAGCAGTGGCACCAGAGAATACAGTGAGAGTGCAGCAAGCTCTCATTGAAAAGAACTGCTAGATCGAAATGTTGACTATATTAAGAAGGTTATTTTTTAAGATACGAAAATAAATATTCATGTATTCTTCCTACTTTTATTATTTTTCTTTGTAACAGAGAGAAGGTACAAAGTTAGAGTTATATGCACTTTGCACTGTGGGGTATTTTTAAAGAGTAGGTAAAGCATTGCTGTAAAGAACATGCATGGGGACTCTGTGGGAGCTGTTGTCTTCTGGTTGGAGAGGATGAGAATAGTAATAGTGACAGTGTGTTCTAGTACCACTTGGTTTAATTAAATTAGCCTGAAGAGAGAGCTGTGCAGAAGAAAATTGCAATGGTTGAGTTTGAGAAGCCAGAAGCTTTACACAGAAGATCATTATGTTCTCTTTCTTAATCCTCAGACTCACTGGAATTTTTCTTATTTATGGAAAAAAATAAGCATTTTCATAAGGAAGTCAGATACTTTGGAAATCTCTAGTGCACATCTTTGACTCTTTCACTCCCTATGTATGTGAAGTACAGGGCAGGACATGGTCTTTTTTATGTTTTTATGGAATATTTTCCCATTAATATGGAAAAACATGTATAAAGAATAAGAGCACTTGTTTTAAAAAACTAAGGTGAAAGTTGTTTTGAGGGAACACACTTGATTTTATGGCTGACTGTCATAGAAGATAACAGCAACAGAAGTGAAAGGAACCCTGCAGAACTGATTCTTTTGGGGGCAAGAAAATTCCATTGTCTCAAGGCAGGAAGCTCAGTAGCATCAATAATTATTAGAGCAATTTTTGCATGTTTTCCAAATTACTGTACTTCTGAAAATGACTATGGCAAAAGAATTTATTTTGTCCGCTTTTTATGGAGATATATTTTCAGATACACACACACCAGTCCTGCGGGGGGGGGTTGGGAGGGGTGGGGGGTGGCATGGGCTGGGTTGCAGGTGCATACAAAATCAGTGTACTACACCCATTTCATTTGTACAGAGGGATTAAATGCTAAATCAAACCCCACATCCTGTGATGTACAATAGAGAAAAATCAGGACTACGGGGACCTTGTTTTTGTCTTTTCAATTTGGATACGCATTGTAATAATTTCTCCATGACTGTTAAGGTGAAATGATCTATAAAACCCTCTTGCCCTCTGCAATGCCAATGACATATTCTTCTTCTCTCTCCTTCAAGCAAGGAGAAAATAACATTTGGGACTCTTCTAAGTGCTAATTAAATAGACATATTGGGCAATTCAGCTGGCATTATTGTTTGCCTACACTTTTTGTCTTCTGCTAGATGCACAGGGAGAGGAGGGCACAGGGAGTTTGCTGATGACCTCCTCTGTGTTCCCAAATAGAAACAAGATGGAATTAGGACTCTTGAGCCTGGCCTGAGGCCCCAGTTAATGCAAAATGAGCAGGCTTATATGTGCAATCTCAGAAGAATGGCATGCTGAGGAAGGCTCAGTTAAGGAGCAGGTGAAGTTGCCAATCCTTTTTCCCATGTCCTGCCTTCAGAGGCAGGTTCTCAGAAAACCTAATGTCCCCCAAGAGCATCCATGGTACCATCCAGGCTTCTGCAAGGATGGGTAGCTCCAGGGACTTTCCTTTCAGCTGTTTCTTCAACTTTCTGCCTAGCCACAAATTAATGAAAATGGCAAAATTAAAATTTGACTCAGAGTAAGATTTTTGTCTGGTTATGAGTGTTTATCAAACGACCGAGGTGGATGAATGTGTGCTTCTCTTCAGACAGAAATCTTAGACTTCTTTGTTTTCAGTTTCTTTACATAGTCACTGCTTTGATTCCCGTTCTTGCCTCCCACCATTACCTTTCCTCATCAACAAAGTATTTTTGGATGACTTGCAGATTTGATGAAAGAAGACTGAGCTTTTGACATAGGGTCGGCATTCATCTGGCAAATAGGAGGCTGTTACCTTAAGCAATGGGTTTGGCAGCCTGTCGAGGAAGTAGGTACCCAGCTAGCTAAGCCTTTAATAGATCACCCCCTCAACAGAAAGATCAAAGATTGACGTCTGCCCTTTTGCCTTTAAAACAATTCTTAGAAAAAGCTGCAGCCAAGACAGCAGTGGGGAAATCTTCACAGTGACTGTTTCTGCTCTTCTGGTACCACGTAAAGTACCACGTAAACAGTTAGGAAAATCACTTTTAGCACATAATGGTATGCCGCTTTATCTTCCTCTCTTTGTCTACATCCCATGATAGCCATTCATTTTGGTGTTTGTGACACCAGAGTTTAGAAGGCTGCATTGCCCTCATGACAAAAGTCACATCAACTTGTTTGAACGTTGTTAAATAAAATAGAGGACTGCAGGGTCTGGTACAGGCCACCCAATCAGGAAGGCTGTGTGGATGAAGCACTCTATAGGC
>JBCJKH010023743.1:11822-26538 GCA_039877255.1 Loriculus beryllinus | reverse complement strand
GAACAGGGTGTTAGAGAAGGGGAGTTGGGGAATCCAAATTGCCTTAGTCATAGAATCAGAATCATAGAATGATTAGGGTTGGAAAGGACCTTAAGGTCATCTAGTTCCAGCACCCCTGCCATGGGCAGAGATGCCTCACACTAGATCTTGTTGCCCGAGGCTCTGTCCAGCCTGGCCTTGAGCACTGCCAGGGATTTCTTTGGGCAACCTGTTCCAGTGTCTCACCACCCTCACAGTAAAGAATTTCTTCCTTATATCTAATCTGAACTTCACTGTTTAAATTCAAACCCATTAATCCTTGTCCTATTGCTATAGTCCCTGATTCTAGATGCCTCTAAGTTTTTACCAATTTTAACTTTTCTAGGTAATGATAAATGTAATTCTATATAAGCATTGCACCTTGAATTGCAGCTCAGGTATGCTTGGTATCTGCATTTTATGCTATATTGCTCTTCTCACAATAGACTATAGCTACATTCAGCTGCACTGCTTGTATATGGAAGCTGTTTTAGTACCGATGCTTCAAAGTTGACTTGTGCTCTTAGTTCAGATAACCAGCTTTTTGTAGTTCTTCTGCACAACTGTCCTTTCCCTTTCTAAAAAACAAAAAAAAAAGTGGCTTGTGGGAAACTTTTGTTTATCTGTTTCATGTAGTTTACAAGATAAGAAATAATCTTGGTTTTGTACACAGTGCTTTTCAGACAAGATGTTCAGAGCTGGTATCTGTGCAGTTGGTATACAGCTGCTTATCACTTCCACCTTAATGGGCTTATCACATACTCTTTGTCTGGGGCTTATATGATAGTGAAGGGAAAACTCAATTTCTCTCCTGCATTTCTATGGCTTCTTTGTCATTTCTTGTGTTGTTGTGTTTTTTTTTTTTTTTGTTTGTTTGTTTGTTTTTTCCCTAGTGTGATTGCTGAAGAAAATGGTCATGCTAATACACCTCAGAAAGGACTGTCAGATGAAGATGCCAGTGTAACTTCTGGGGTACCTGAGGCAGTCTCAAAATCTACTCTTTCACAAGTAGTACAGGTTTCAGAAGAGCAAAATACAGTGCCTACTCCAGTAAAAAAGTCAGGCAAGACAAAACCACAAATAGATGTGAAAGCAGAGTTGGAGAAGAGGCAAGGAGGAAAGCAACTGCTTAATTTGGTGGTAATAGGTAATACTGTTAAATTACATTTTGACACACATAGAGATTAAAAATTTTCTTAAAGTGAATCTGGAAGTGATACAGAAGCAAAACTATCCTCTCTACAGGGAAGGGAAATCTCATACTAGTTTTAGTTGCATCTGCTTGACTGTTGTTGTTCTTTGGAAAAAATGCATTCAGATGTCCTTGACTAGGACAATACAGTAAAATGTAGTTTGGTTTGGTTTCATTCTGTCAATGTGTTCTTTTTAGTACAAATTTGGAGGTGCTATATAGATGTCATGCTGACAGTTTCAATAAAAACTCTCTATATCTCTGCTTTACAGGATTGTGAGACTCTATGCATTGCATAAGCATTATTAGTGAATGTGATTTTCATGTTATAGTATATTCTTGTGCTATGTTTAAAATGCATAAATTAATAAAATTTATTAATTGTAATTAATTGTAATATTTAATTTTGTAAATAATGTAATTTTGTAAATAAATTGTAATATTTATTTCCCTCCCTATAGGACATGTTGATGCAGGTAAAAGTACTTTGATGGGTCATCTGCTCTACCTTTTGGGAAATGTGAATAAAAGAACTATGCACAAATACGAACAAGAGTCTAAGAAGGCTGGCAAAGCTTCGTTTGCCTATGCATGGGTCTTGGATGAAACGGGTGAAGAAAGAGAAAGGTAGAAATATCTAAATATCTTTCAATGGAAAATACGATTTTTTTTTTCTGAAAGAGCAGCATTTGTTAGGAAATACAGATCTAGTCATAATGTTTTGGTAGAAATATCTAAATGTTTGAAGATATTTATTCAGTACTTATTAGCAAATATTTTTCTTTGTATGGATACATGTTACCAAAAGAAAAAAGTGATATCTTTGTTGGGTTATAAGAAATGTGAATAAGGAGTTGAATATTTCTTTACTTATTTCTATGCTGTGGAATGTAGTGGAAAACTATAATGCAGAATGCTTCTAGTAGCCAAGTGAGTGCATTTAAAGCTGCCTTACTGGTTTATCGGTGCCAAATTTCTCTCAGTTTGCTTATCATTCTATATGAAAAGTTCCAGGTTAAGTATTTCTATGAAAGGGTGTCAGAATTATAATCTAAGTACTGAAATGTCAGTTCATCATGTGACTTACATTGAATGTAAAATTATATTCTTCATAAATTGCTTGTAATAGCTTGAAATACAAAAATTAAGATTTAATTTTATCCTTTTGATAAAGTATTTAATGAGGAAGCAGTAAAGCAAATTAAAAAAATCTAAGAGCTTCTGAGAACATTATAAAGCTAAATACATGATATTCTGCATTCAGAAAATAATAAAAAAAGCATTTTCTTCTGTGTTTATGTTTTTACAGTCACTTGTCATCTGAGGTTTCATAGCATATAATCTCTTATAGTTGAAAAGGTAACTTTCATGTGTAAAGGTAACTTACATGGAGTAAGGCAGTAAGGGAGGTTTATTTTGTTAGTTTATATTGTCACTGGAAGTAGCATATTTTAAGTACCTAGGCTAACATGGGAAGTTTTGTCCCTTGAAAATACTAGTCTTCATCATCTGTGAAGGGAGATGCAGATGGCTTACTAAGATACATACATGTGTGTGATAGGATTCATCTAATCAAATCCTGTGCAGAACATGTGATTGTTAGTGAGATGTGGAACTGAGTCAAAGTGCTGTAATCCTTCCCTGATAATCGATAGTTCTGCATGTAGATCTTTGCAAATGTATCACTGTATTGTTATAGTCACATACCTTCTATTTTTTTATTCTTGGCTATGTTCTCATTATTCTATGTCACCTTTTTCCTGAAGAACTAAATGTTAAAAGTGGAAGTAGCACCAATTTAAATACAGATTACAGTTTTCATGTTCTCAGTGAGCTTGTTGGGGCATAGTACATGGTGCATGGAGTTAGTATTATGAATTCTGAGTGTTTGTTTCTTCATCACTGGGGTTACTGAAAGGCAGGTTACCTCCAGCAAGCAGGTTTCTTTCAGTTTGTTTACGCAGGCTAAATCAGATGAAAGCTATGAAGCATATAACTTCAGGAATGCGTTTTTTATAACTTATTTGATAAAGCTTTTGAAGCAGTTTTAATGGTTTGTTGCATGTATGCTTTGTTTAAGGGGAGTGACAATGGATGTGGGTATGACCAAATTCGAGACAAAGACTAAAGTAATTACACTGATGGATGCTCCAGGCCACAAAGACTTCATTCCAAATATGATCACAGGAGCCGCCCAGGTAGCGATGGTCTAGCATTATTATTTGAAACCTTTTCTTAAATTTGTTTTCTTCTTTTTTTTTTAATCTTAAGGTGAAATGAAATCATTGATGGTGTGAAGATACCTTTGAGGTTTTCGTGAGTTTTCTAAACTTAGAAAGAATGTGCTTGTTTAAAGGTAGTAGTGGGACGTTAACATTTTGGAGGAGAGTTTTATTAGAGAAGTAATTTGAATACTAAGTTACAGTTCGATAATATCAGAGTTGAGCTTTGAAAGCTATTCAGATGTGCCATATGTCTACTCAGCAAGAAGTTCTGTGAAAGTGGATTTGTAGGTAAAGACTAAGTGGTTTCGAGCTTAAAGGAAAAAGGATCTGGAAAGGTCAAACGAGAGGCATCTGTTTAACCATATATTTTATATGAATATGAAAGTGTAACGTAGATAACAGTTTATGCAGAGTGCATCTGTGTTGTCAGTAGGACATCTGCAGAGACTACTGCAGCTTGGTTTTGGAGCAGTAGGTAATGACAGAAGTATTTGACACTTGCCATTCTCATATAGGCTAGTTATTTAATTTATGGAAATAATAAATCAGAAGGGGGGAAGAATAACGGTTACATGACATAAAAAGTGTGAAAATTTTCCACTTAAAGGCACCCTTTTTTAGATGGTAGAATTGATACTCCATGGTAGAGCTGTAATCAAAGGTTTTGTGGTTTGGTTTGTGTGTTTTTGTTTTTTTTTTTTTGGAGTTTTTTTTTGTTTTCTGAAGCTAAGCTACTGTGTGGAGGTTTTTACCTTGTGCGTGTCATTACAATCTGAAATGTGAGTTTATCTTGAGATCTCAGTAAGGATGGATCATACTGTTAGTATGATTTTACAGATAAAGAACTATACTGTAGGAAGACTGACTTGCCCAGGTTCTGCTCTAGCTCTGAAGCAGAGCCTGGGTAAGAATTCAGAACTTGTGACACAGTGGTTAGGTTGCAGAATAGTCAGAAGTTTGCAAATTACGGTGCAGAGCTTATACAGTCCTCTGTATTGTGGAGCGTATCTTGTAGGAAGTTTAGGAGTTTTAAAATTAGAAGTGAAGTCTTTAGTTTCAGAGCAATGGAAAATGTTGGCTCAACCAAGTAATTGTCTTTACAACTTCCATTTAAATTAGTTGGTCTTTTGGGGAAAAATAATAGAGGCAGAAGTGTTAAGACTTGCAGATCCACCAGCAATTTTATCAATTCAGCAGAAGATGGGGCGGGCCAAGTAAGACTTGGTATCTCTGTGTTCCCTCAGCTCTCAGGATGGTGAAGGTCTGTTCTGTTCTGAAGACTGTTTATGGAATCACTGAAACTTTGCAGATTTCTGTTGCCTGGTAGAGTAGCTACACTCAACATTGAAGCAATGCATGGAAGAAAGCAAACATGGAAATAGCTCTGATGCCTGAATTCTGTTAGGAGGTGAATCCCCAGCTGCTGTTATGCAGAATGCATATCAGCCTTATCAGGGCCAGGATCTAGCCTTTGATACATATGGTTAATTCACGTAAGTCCTGAGGCACAGTATTATAATTTAGAAAATACAGGATGTCCTTTTTTTGAGGGAGAAGTTCACCGCAATGCACTTCAGAGGCTGAGAGCTGTGGGGAAAATCATCCCTCATCCTTTTCCCGTTCTCACGGTTATGCTATCTCTGTCTGACTTGTGGGGATTTCATGCCTCAGATGAAGCGAGGGGAATTCTGGGCCAGGACAGTGTGCTGTCTCTGTTCCTTCTCTTGATATCCTGAAGCATAAGCATGTAAGGAAAGAAAGTACCACTTTTTCTTCTCTTTTCATAATGTCGCATCTCATCAGTCCTGTGAAATTGTCTTATACCTGCCTCTTGTCAGCAGTACCTCTATTCATGTGTGTCGCCATTGCTTTTTATGTGATGGTGGTCTACCTGGCTGTTACTTGCTAAAGCAGGAAAAGTAGGAGGAATATTAGCAGCCTTTAAGGCTAACAGCAAAGGGTGTGTTTTTCCCCTGTGCTTATATGCGGACTTGTATGTAGTGCTGTAGACTGTGTGATACTTTTTTTCTCTTACTGCTGCGGCAGTTTGCCTAGATTATAAAACAAACTACTTTTTCTTTTCCACCTTGTGATTTTGGCCTGCTCCGGTGTCTTGAGTGGACTGTGAAACATCCACATCCAACACGCAGTTGACCGGTTGTCCCAGTTGTAAAGTGAGGTGGTCTATCTGTAATTTTCGCAGGTGCTTACTGTGAAGGTGTCCAGACTGAAGCGGGGAGGACTGGACGTTGTGCTCATATCTGTTCTTAAGGTTCCAGAGCACAGACTGCTTCTGTTCAGTTGAAGTCTGTGCAGCATGTCCATAGTGGGCAGTTTGAAGGAGACAGGTTCCCAAAATCATGAGTTGGCTTGTGTTTAACAGAAAATGATGGTTTATGACATGAGGTGACATAATGCCATAATATCTTACCAAAGTGGGCATGACGCAGGTAGTATTGAGCAGCTTAAGTTACATTTGAAGCATATCAGGATTTCTCCTGTTCAGAGTATGTTTTGTGTGAACTATTGCTGATTGACATACTTACCCAGATTTTTTCCACCTCTTAACCACTTTTGATTGTTTGATTGATGGATTGTTTTTTGTTTCTTTTTTAATCTAGGCTGATGTGGCTATTTTGGTTGTGGATGCTAGCAGAGGAGAGTTTGAAGCAGGGTTTGAGACTGGAGGACAAACTCGAGAACATGGATTATTAGTGCGCTCTCTTGGAGTGACGCAGCTAGCTGTTGCAGTCAATAAAATGGACCAGGTACATGCTTAAGTTTTTCATGCAGTTGCAGGGTTTCCATCTAGGATTGTAGACCCTAAGTTTAAGGATCAATATTGTGTCTTTCTTTGATTCTCAGCTCTGTCTCTTGTGCTTAGACTGTACAATTTTTTTATTGATGGGTGTATTTTCAAAGCAGACAGGACAGTTTTGGTGCTAAAATGAGTAGGGGTCCTTCTTGTTATGTTAGATTTTCACAAGTACTAGTTAACCTAGTGATATCTTTAAGGGCATCTTGGTGGTCATTCAGGTCAAGACCCCAAAGAGCTTTATTTAAACCTGTAAGGTGTGTTAGGTATTACTAATTTGTATTTTAGATTATTACTGTGTATATATTTTATGTATTCTTGCTGAATCTGAATTTTGAGTGAACTTAAGCAAAAAAGGAGCTGTTCAAGGACAAATCATACTAAAAGAGTTTGCAAGGTAAGTGGTGGTGTGTTATTTGCTATCAGTAATTCTTGATATGCTCTTATGTGTCCAATTATGAAACCACCTGGAAATCTCGTGTTTATAAACTCATTGGCTGCTCTGTGTGAAGAACACCTACTGGTACTACAGAGTTGATGACATGTATGTTGGAGTCATGGTTAAAAATCTAAAATTTTATTATCATAATATGTTTTCTATTTTAGGTCAATTGGCAACAGGAAAGATTTCAGGAAATTACAAGTAAACTTGGCCAATTTCTGAAGCAAGCTGGCTTTAAGGTAATGTAAATTTCTGAGATCTTTGTTGCTTTGCTCAGGCATTTGAGTAGAACAAGCTTTTCTTACAGTCAGGTTATTTTGTGTCACTTTCCTGCTGCTGCTGTGTGCACATAGTATAGCAGATTCCTTTTCTTACTGGTCAGATGTATATTGAGCCCTGGGTCAATACTCTTTCTGTCATCATCATCTTTGTTTAGGTCTGTTGGATCTTTGGGGCACTCGCCTCATTTGTAGTTTCTTGGGATTGTTGTGTATAAAGCAGAAGAGACCAAGGATCATCTGCCTTAATGTTCAGGATTGCATGAATAATGGCAGGAAGTTGTATGCCAAAGCAGGTGTCAGTTTGGATTATGAACTCATAAGAAAACTCCCCATTAGCCATTCTTGAATGTTCTTCTCATGTTTCCTCGTTTGGACTGGCTGTGGCCTTCCTGAAATCCCTATGCATAAACCAGCTTTCTAAACAGAAGTTTTGACTGTCAGATATAAAATTGGAGTTTGTTACCTGAAATCAGTTTCTAGTTGTTGATGTTGCTATCATTGTGTTTAAATATCTCCAACTCTTTGCTGGAGCACTGTGATCAGACAAGAAGTAAACTGAAGGGAAATGGATTGACTGAGAAATCTGCCTCCTCCAGGGGAAATATGAATGTGCAAACTGTTCTTTTATAGCTTAGTTGCATAATATTCGAAAAATGCACCTCTTGCTTCTGCTTGAAGATCCTGTTAATGTATATTTAACTTCCTTTTAATTAGGAATCAGATGTGGCTTATATTCCAACAAGTGGCCTTGGTGGTGAAAATCTGGTCACAAGGGGTCAGATAAGTGACCTCACACAGTGGTATAAAGGAAAGTGCTTGTTAGAGCAAATCGGTGAGTGCAATTTTTCCTCATTTAAAAACTGATGTACCTAGGTCAAATCTATGTAAAAATATATGTCAAAACCTTTATTGTGCGGAAATGGGGGACAAAGTCTGTGGAATGCAATATAGTTGATTTATCCCTAGGTGAGAAGTTGTTGAGTTAGTTCCTGAATACAGGAATTCTAAAAGATCTTATCAATTTATTTGCAGATTCTTTCAAGCCACCACAGAGATCAGTGGATAAACCATTTAGGTTGTGTGTTGCTGATGTTTTTAAAGGTTGGTTGTTTTTAAATATTTTCACCAATATTTAATACAAGTGTTTAAAAATTATGTAAAAATAAGATTTAAAGTGGATCCTTTATGTGTATCGGTAGTCTTGAACAGGACTAGTGAGTTTTCAAGCACTGTTCTTTGTCAAATTAGCACTGTCAAATAGCACTGCTGAAGGAGAAACACAGTTGAAAAGAATTTGAGGAAAAAAATCTGCATGACCAGCTAATTGGTCTATGTAATGAGTTGATAGTTCTGTGGGACAGAATTTGGGAGTTTCTCTTTCGAAAACTGGTTCTTATTGTCTACGTGAATATTTGTCAGACTTTCTATGAGTGTGATTTCAGGCCTGTTTACCTTCCACTCTTCCATTTTAAGAAAGTTTGACTTGTTCATTTTGTGTTCATTGTTGTAGCTGTAAATAATGATAAATTCCTTCATTTTTGTATAAAAATTTGGGGGTGAGTTGGAAGAAAAGGGTAGTAGTGGTGAGACTGCTATAACCAGCCAAGGATTTAATGAAAGGCAGCTAGCAGTTCTCTAGTACTAATACAGAAGTGGACAGCAAGTACCTACAGCCAGTTCTTATTCCCATTGTCTGGATAAACCAGACTGCCTTGAGCCCTTAAGGTCTTAATGGCAAATTTGATATTTTTTTCAGTTAAATATATTGACATTTACAGGTAACTTAGAAGAAATAAGGTTTGTAGCACTCATCCCAATTGAAACTTTCCATAGGTCCCTTGACAATGTTGCAAACTAAATGACAGCATGATTTAAAATGTCATAAAAATTTGTTATTAAATATTATGGAATTTCATATTTTAAAATTAGCTGTACTTTATGTATGGGGTGCATATAGCAGAGGTACAAGCAATCCAAGATACTGATTGTAACTGGAAAAATCAGTTTTCTGCAACTTTCATGTGGGCCTTTGAGAAAACACTAGATGTTATACATGCCCTGTGTTGGCTGACTTAAGGTGCCGACACCATAACATTAAGTATTGAAACTTTGCATGAGAATTTACCCTAGTGTTTTAACACTAGTTTTGTCATCTAGGCAGTCACTGTAATTTTTTTTTATTATTTAACTTATATTTATTTTTTTTATTTTGTGAGCTGTGAGAAGTGTGTTGAGATTATTGATTGAGATCTTTCAAAATATTCTCACAACTTTTTGTTGCAGTAATCACTTATGTGTTGAGCTAAGTTTCACAAAATGAGCAATTTTGATTATATCTGTTTTGATAAAGTATGCAAAAAATAATGGCTTTAGGAGGGACTCAATTTACATGTACAGGGTTTTTCACTAAATGTGGCCTTTTAGGTGTTTTTTAGGCTTTTTTTTTTTTTTTTTTCACTTATTTTGTGATTTCAAAACTTAATTAACTTGGATGCCACCAGAGGAAGTAGCTGCAGGTACAAGTACATGAAGCAGCAGTTGTTCTCAGCTCTGTTCCAGTGCCTGTGCATGCTGTCCATAGAAATGTGTAAAAAGTGAGAGTGCTGAGTGTACTCTTACATAGTTTGGAAAACCCCTTTCTCTGTTAAGGTTACCCACATATGTGATTCATCTACCTCAGCCTGAGTTTAGCTGTTGTCCTCCATAGTCCTCCTAATATTCTCTCCAGGCAAACTATCTCCTGATGCAGGAGGTTCTTGTAATTTCTTTCAGTATCCACTTAATCTGTTATCATGCTGTCTAGGGTATGGTTTGACCTGACATTTGAAAAGCTTTGTCCAGCGTCCAAATCCTGAGGACAAAGAACATGGCCTCACAGAACCTGAGTACCATGATACAAAGATATGAGGCCATACACCCTGATTCTGTCCACCACTGTCTGTTTTGTGCTTACATTGATTTCATGGGGAGCTAGAGAAACTTGGTGCTTTGCAAGAAACAATCAGCATGGGAGAGAGGGCAAAGCTTCGAACACCACACTAGTGTACTAAGCCAGAGCTGGTGATGTTCTGGGGAAAAGAGAAATGGTTCTTGATTGTGATTGGGAACCTGGAACCTGTTCATGGTTCTGGTTGCCTTCAAGTGCTTTCAGAGTTTTTTGTGTACCATATTGTATTGATATTTATACTGTAACTTGAGGATTCTTTTTCTAGCACGTATCTGCTTCTCCAGATTTCTGTTCTGTTGATGGCTAGTGTCATCTGTTAATTGACTGCAGTCATCTTGGTTGCTAGAATGGAGGAAAATTAGTTTGCAGGCACTAATAGTATTTTTACAGCTAGATAAATGGAAATGTTTATCAGTAATGGTGTTGAATGCAAAAGAGTAAGTTTGTAGTATGTGACCTGAAATCTTGAGCTTGCTCCTTTTGAATTCAGCTTTAAATGAAGCTTTTAAAATAATGTGACACACAAAATACTAACATGCTTGCTTCTGACTAATGTTCAGCAAAAGGTATATTTGCTTTTTGTATGGGTACTGAAAATGTCATTGTAGAATCACTTCAGAGGATTCTTTTTAAATACATCTGCAAACACATGTTACGAAGATGAGGCATTTCCTAAGGTGTACATGCATAAATGAACAGAGTGTTAGAGGACATTGAAGAAGAAAAACATTGCAGCTCTTTTATTCAGAAATACTTAAGTCAAATACAATTATAATAGTTCCTCATATATAATAGGACTGAATCAATCTTTGACTTCCCAGGAATAAAAGTAAATATGCAGACAGAACATGTAGGATTCTGACTCAGTTGAACAGTAAATATCATAGGAATTTGCACCTGTATGCATGAGAATTTTTATGAAAGGTCTGCGGTATGCTTTTTATCTGTAATTGTAGTAAGAGTGTGCTGAATTAAATAAAATTGCTATACATTAAGGGGCTTAATCTAATATTAAAAAACTAGAAAATATTTCTTCATGTATCTACATTTGTTTAAAGAAGACTATTTCTCGCTTATTTCTGAAAAACATGAGATATAAAGGTTTTGAATTTAATGTTTCATTTTCATTATGACGCACAGCTGGCTAACTTGCAAATACAGAACACTGCTGGGGGAAAAAAACCCATCTTCATTATATTAAAAACTTATCTATGCATTGCTGCAGGGCTAACTTGTGATGGGAAATTAACCTCATTACAGAGTGTTCTGAAATTATTACTGTGTTTATTACAGATCAAGGGTCAGGATTTTGTGTGACTGGTAAAATAGAAGCAGGCTATATTCAGGTTGGAGAACGACTTCTGGCAATGCCTCCCAATGAAACTTGCACTGCAAAAGGTACAGTCTTCATAAGTGTGTTTACTTTCAGGTCAATACTGGGCTAGAAGCAGTTACTGAAATGGTAACGGTCTGTCAAACTGATACTAACTGTCAAACATAAAATGTGAAAGCATAAAACGGATTTCTTTAGATGTGACTATGTCTGCATAAATGTGTCTGTCAAGAGTATGTGAAATCCTGCATTATTATTTTTTACCTTTTTTTTTTTACTGTATCAGATATTCTAATTATTACAGCCTCATGACTTTTGGCATTGCTTTATGAAGACCCTGTAGAAATGTCTGAGTTCCAGCAATGTCTATAAAAATATGCAGTTCAGGAATCATTAATATTCAGATTTGCTGTGGAGTATTACTGCTGTTAGGAAGTGTGAAGATGTTGAACAACATTTAGAAATTAATCTTATGATTAATCTTGAGAATTAAGTCTCTGCTGTTTGATGTTCATGAGATTTGTCACAGATCCTTTCATAATATGCAGATATTCAGGATATAATTGTCCTGAGAAACTACAGAAGAGTAGAAATCTGGATTTAAATTTCAATACATTTGATTTCTGGAGAGAGGAATAGCTAAGTCAAGACATTAAATGTTTAGCTGTTTCCTAATTAAGCTTGCTTTCTTTATACTGCAGATTTGTTTTTATGTCATGTGCAAACAAAAAGACAAAATTATTATTTTCCTATCTTGACCAATGAATAAAAAGTTAAGTCCTCAAAGTAAATGAATAGGTTTCTGTATCTAACTATTTTTCCTGAATTAAGCTGTGTGCAGGTTTGACTGTCCTGCTCAGTTCCAGAACCAGCTTGTTCAGTGCTCATTTGGGAAGCTCTTCATTGTGCCTGTTTTACACAGTAGTATTCACATTGTTCATGTGCACAGGAATGTTACAGTGGTGCAGATAAATATGGGTATCAGACCACTGTAGCCATTCCTGTTTTGCAATTGGAAGAAGTAGCATTGAAAAGATGTATTTTGTATCCCCTGCTTAAAAAGCCGGTACTGAACGTAACTGAATGATGCTTTCTGGCATGTTTTTTTGGGAACAGGGTTGCAGATCAATCTGTAGTAAAACAGAATTAGATCCTATTAATGTATGCAGGATTCATAAAAAGTGCTTTTTTTAAATTGCCTTCTTGGTTTCTACAAGAAACCTCAGAATGTTAGTTCAAGAGCATTTAGTTTTGTCCATACCCACCAGCCAGGTTGTCTTATAAACCAGGTCAAAATACATCAAAATTGGAGCATAATTACTTTTAAAGGTGCTTTTGGAATAGACACTATATTGTGAATGGTAGGCATCAGTTACGCTTTTTTTTTTTTTTATGAAAGAGTCAGCAAACCCACTTAAGGTAAATGAAAGTTGACACAGTACCATTAAAGTACATGAAAGATGCGGTCTAGGGTGTGCGTGTGCCTCAAAGGATGGGTGGGGCAGATCTGGAGATATTTAGTACTACAGCATTTTCGGGACTGCGTCATTTGCGCTCTGTGACAAGTGCCAGGTCCCCTCCTCTGGCTTAAATAAAGCCATGTTGTTGTGCAGGGTGGGGTGAGAGAATAAGTGAGTCCTCACCAAGGGGGGAAAAAAGCCTTCCTCAGTCTTCTCAGTTGAAAAGCTTTTACTCTCAACCCATTCATACTGAAATTTGATGAGTAATGGTTGATGAAGCACAAATGCCCCAAACAGAGCTGTTTGTTTGTAGCTCAGAACCTAGGTACTTCACTGTGAGGTTCTGTTCTTACTCATTTCCAGGAATCACACTGCATGATGAACCAGTTGATTGGGCTGCAGCAGGAGATCACGTTACTCTCACTTTGACCGGCATGGATATCATCAAAATCAAGTGAGCAGAACTGGGTTTCAGTCTAAGTAACGGTTTGTTTTTAATGAAAAGCTTATAACTATTACACTTAACAATGAGCGGTTTACTTGAAGAATGATGTGGCTACCAGGATATTTAAAACCAGAGTGATGCCTATCACCTGGCTTGCGTGTACAAACGTTGGAAACATCTGCTACATGTACAACGGCTACCTCAGAAGAATACTGTTAGTGTTCATACTTTGCCCTAGTGCTGACACTGGTAACCTTCAGTCTTGGTGACCTTAAGACTTGTCCTTGGACATTTTAATTGTTGAATTAATTATACTTGTTGCTAAATGAAACAAAAGATTTTTGAAGAGCTTATCGAATCATAAACCATTCTAACAAAACATATTGACGACTGCTATTGCATACCAATAAGTAAATCTGGACAAATTGAATTGATGGAAACTATTTATTCAACACATTTAGCTGCTCGTAACATTTGGTTTGGTACATGTTTTGCTGCCTCCTTTTTGGGGGATCACATTCAGTGAGACACAGTAGATCTCTTAGTGTTTGTTTCAGTCTGTAGGTTTCATGCTAAGCATGAGCCTCAAGCTTTTAGGTAAGTGTCAGGTTTTGTTCAGGTTAGAAAGTTGAACCCATTAGCCACAAAGTTTCATGTAATAAAAAATTGTGCCACAGAAAATATAAATCTACAGAAAGGACTGCCACTGAACACTAGACAGATCTATTATCATCCCAGTATTGCAACCAGCAAGTTAAGGGCTATATGAAAACTTAGTCAAACTGATGAAAGTAAATAAAAAGATTTTGCATACGATTTTGAGGCATTATAATGAAAAAAAAGAGTCATGTCTTTAAGAATGGAAGGATTAAAAGAGTCACATCTTGAGAGAGCTTGAAATCCATATTTTTTTTTACAATCAGCTGCTTCGCATTTTCCATTTACAGGCAGGCAGCAATGTGCCCAATATTGAGGATTTCCTTAGAAATAAGATTGCTGTGTTGTGCAAAATGGAAATATGCAGTTTTACAAGACTGCAGTGGGAATAAACGCTGCTGCAGTGAGTTCCCAGAGGAAAAGAAGCTGGGCAGAACACAAGAGGTAAAATAGGAATAATATTAGCTCTTGTTCCCATTGCCAGCTACAGTTTCATCTTTGTAAACATATCTTATCTTTCATTTTTCACTTTCCTTCAGAACCAGGAAAATAATAACATTCTAAATTTCTAATCATTTTTAAAAAATAAGTATTTTCAGAGTGTTTACACTACAGAGTCAAACTTCATATGGTTACAAAAAATTTTGCCTTTAGCTCAAGTGGTTGAGCACTGAGAGATTCAAGCCAGGATACCAGAATTCCATCTTAGCCCTTCATGAAAGGCTGTGATTTGTACATTTGAAGGGCAGAAAGATTTACTGTGACCTTCAGGCTATCATAGAGCATAAAACATCACTAAAAAGTTTCACATCAAGCCCTGATCTTCCTTGACACCAACTCAATCCATACAATCTTTTTTCTAAGTCAGTAGAGCTGTTGAAATCAACAGTGCATCCTTAAA
>JBCJKH010023740.1:12672-24329 GCA_039877255.1 Loriculus beryllinus | reverse complement strand
TCACTACTAGAAACTTTTTATGTTAGAAATAATACATTATTTTCAGAAAACCTATTACAGTTTTGTGATTGGTCACATTAGCAATGCAGCATGCTCCCACAGGAATATTACACTGCACAGGTAATGGAATTTCTGAAGACAATCAGTAAGTGTGGCCTGGTTTGTGCAGGGTAGTTGGACAAAAAGACCTCTGTAGGTCCCTTCCAAAAACTCAACCATTCTGTGAAGTGTGGGCTGTTCAAAAAGGAAATGTAATGAATGGTATCCAGAATTAATGACAAATAGATTACTGTAAATTCAAAACAAAATTTCCCCATTCAATTTGAATGCCAAAAATTTTAGAGTTTAAGGAACCCCCAGATACAGTATGCTTGCAAAGTGCAAGGCTGTTTAGAAAGACAGTAATCTCATAAAATATTTCATTCTGGAGGTAGGTTTGCACCAGTATAAATCATGTCATTTGACTTAATTATACATAACCAGTGCTTACTGTTATTATCTGATTATTAACCCCTACATGAGCTATTTACATCTCAGTCTTGAGTAATCAGCATAATGATTACCTGCCTGTTATGGTAATAATTAAGTAGAAAAGCTAGAAACAAAATAATGAGAGTTTTAATATTCTTTTGGGGTCAGACATAATGAGCATGCAGTTTAATAATGGGTCTCAAATATAATGCAATTGGGATTAATTTTTAAGTGGGCTTTTTTGTTCACTTACAGATATTTATTTTTTTGTCAAGAGGGAGCAAAAATGGTTAGGACCTAAGTAATCTAAAAGGTCTGATTATAATGTGTAAGACTTCATGATATGCCAGGAGAGGAAGGAACTGCTTACACCTTAGGTACACTCAGCTTAACACTGTAGGCTACCCAGCAGATCCTCATTGGTGTGAAGTGTCACCCCTCCATTCCTGTTGGTAGCACTGCAGCAGTTTACACCAATGAGTAGCATTAGGAGAAATTCTTTAAATTAGTGAATTTATTCATCACCAGTGTTTTTCCAGGCATCTGAAGTTATGGATGTCCAGTGGTTCTTCAAATAAGGAAGACACTTTCAACTTAGTATCAGAATAGTATCTTGTAGGGCTGATCCAGGTTGCAGAGTTATCTCCCAAGGGAAATGACACAAATCTGCTGACTGTGGGCATTGGAAATTGGATTCAATATTGCTCTAAGAAATTTACTGCAAGGTACTGATACTGCAAGTGTGCTCATGTACAGCATATGGCTCTGATCTGAAAATACTGAAGCATGAGCTCATATTCACTTGAGTAGTCCTGTGGGACTGGCATCGTAAATTCATCTGGAGTTCTGCAGCTGGTGTGCATTTTGGAGAATTACTTGTAAGTGTTCGTTTTGCCAGCATATTAAACTACTGCTGTATCACATTAATTTTCTGCCATGACTCACGAATTAACCATTTCTTGCTGTAATTTCTTAGGATATTTTATTCTCTTCTCAGTGTTGCTGTTCTGATGAACATAATAGCCCATAGAAGATAAAGCCACTGATTTTATGAAAGTTGGGTTTAGAATCATAGGATAGTTAGAAAAGTTGGAAATAGTTGGAAAGGACCTTAAGATCATCTAGTTCCAACCCCCCTGCCATGGAAGACCAGACCTTTAAAGATTTTATTGGCTTTCTGAGCTTTCTCAATTTTGCTTACAGTTAATTATTTTCTTTTCATTTGAAGATAACTCAAAGCAACACCTTCAAGCCACATTGCAAATATATAAGGAAAAACTCTAATTTCCATTCTTGATGGAGGTGCCCTGAGTGAGCATCTGGAGTATGTTGGCATTATTTGCAAAATTCTTACAAACTAATCTTGTATGTACATTGCTTTTGGTTCTGGCAGAACTCCTTTCTGACTGTCTAACTCCATCTGAACCAGTTTTTAAGCCATGCTTTATGTTTTTCTTTTAGTGTTTCAAACATATTTGCATTTCTTAATTATAGTTCTGTTTAAGAATCTCTCATTACTGTTGCTCACAAAGTATGATAGAAGTCCCATGCTAATCATTACAGGCATTTTCTCCATGTAAGGACAAAAAAAAATCAAACAGAAATCATTGATGGCATAATCATTTATAAGATTAAAAAAATCAAAATCTGCTTTGTTTAATTGGAATAACATCTTCACGAAGGATTGAAGTTAGTGGGAAACTACTGAGTTGTCAATGGATTAATAACAAGAGCTTTAGTATTCCTATTTGATTTTTATTCTGACCCCTTTGAAACATTGACTGCTTGTGATCATTTTCCAGCTCTGTTCTCAAACATCTCTTTTATCAGCTCTCTGTATTCTACATGGAGCACTCAGAAAGTCCCATACCAGTTCTCTCCCAAGGCTTTTCTCATCTGGATTTGTGGGTGTTTGGGGGTTTTGGGTTTTTTCTGTAATTGCATTTGTGTATTAAAGGTTACCATGTTTTATTCTCTACTGACAGAAATTCTCTAATGAAGGATAGTATTGAAGGCCTCAGCTCTGCAATAAATTGCATAATCATTCCATGATAATTACAGGAGGAATGGTGAGCCTATTCAGAGGATATTGTCTGGTTTAGGCCAAAAGAAAAATCAGATTTTAGGTATATATTAAGGAATATGCAGCACCAGCTGGTTATAAAGTCCTTGAATGCTTCAAATGATCATGTTTATTTAACTTCACAGACATTAGTGATTCATTGACAGTAATGTAACTACTTGTGTCCACTTCCAATAAGTGTTAGCTTATTCAGAAAGGGAAGTTTATGTCCTCAGTTGCAGTCTAGTTCCTTGGAGGAATTGTTTTAACTTGCCTTTCTTCTGTCAGTGCAATGAACCTTGCATAAACCCTGTATTTGAAGAACTATGTCCTTAAAGAAAAGGAAACTATGTCTTTAAAGAAAAGGGAACTGTGTCTTCTACTTTCAACGGACGTATGTTTTTACAGCCAGGATATATTAAACATTCTATTAGGTTTGGGTTTTGGTTTTCGGGTTTTTTGTTTGTTGGCTGGTGTTTGGGTTTTTTTTTCGGGGGGGGAAGAGTTCTGTTTTGGGCTTTTTTTTAAAAAGCAATGTAGAAATGATTTTGCTCAGTGAAGAAAAAAGACTGGTGTTTTGCTTTGCTTAAGAGAGGTCATTCTATGTGCTGCATGAATAGTTGGATGAGAAAGAATGCAAAGAGTAGTAGCTTTTATCTTAATCCTTTTTTTTTTTTTAATATTGTTAAAGATTAGAATGTTTGCCAAAAAGATTAAACTCCACTAAAGCTTCAGTAGATTGAAATGAAGATGAGTTTAATGTCTAAGATTATCTTTTGACTACTTTTCCTTTTTTTTTTTTTTTTTTAAGTATAGCTCTGTCAGCTAAATATAGTTACGATTTTTACATTTTTATAGACCATGTGAGTTCCCTGCAGGCACATTGTCTCTCTTCAGTGATTTATATAGTTTGAATTATAGGGGATGATAAGCATTTGCTGTTCAATAGTGTAGTTAATGCTCAGCCCCCTGGGTAGCAGAGCAGTGAAGCATTTACTACTCAGTGGTAGTTCTGCAACAATCAGCAGCAGTGTGGCTCTATCACAGTAAATTTACATCAGTACACTTCATCCTTAGGGAGCTGAACATTCACACAACATAGCCTAAAGAAAACAATTAGAAGGGGCATTTTCCAGTCTTTTTGGGTGGCAAAACAGGAGAAGTTTACTATTGTAAGCATATCAGAAACAGAAATCACAGATGGTACAACATGAAAATTATCTAACTTCTATTGTGTCTACTTTTTTCCCTCTAGCATAAAAAATAAATAAATACTTGGACCAGAAAGTTTCTGGAAAGCTGAAAGTTGAAAAAGTTGTAGTATTGGCAGACCCAGTGCAGTTTTTGTGCAGATGCCAGAGGCTCTGGGAGAGCTCAGAGTCCTTCTCTACCATGCTTAGGAGGAGCCTCCTCTATTAGGTAGGTGAGCTTACAGGCACCGTAGCTATATAGTACTTCTGTTCCTGTGATTGTGATGAGAATATAGCAAGGGCTGCATCAGCCAAGCATTAATAGCTTTTCTATTGTAAGCTATTTTTCTTCAGTATGCCTGCAAGCATTTTGTAGCAAAAGCCAGTATCATTAGGGATCAGGAGCACAAATAGTGTGCTCCTTTATTCTTCCAGTTGCAGGGAATGATGAAGGAGGAAACAGGAGTTCAATACCTGGCTCCAAGCCTGGTGTCACCAACAGAGTTTTAGGGTTTTTGATCATGGGTTGGTTTACATGACACTAGGCCTGCTGGCAACAGACATGGTACATTTGTCTCAAAGGGGAAAAAGGATTTTTGCACAGGAGTTAGCCAGGCTCATTGAAAAAGCTTTAAACGAGATTTGAAGGGGAAAGGGGATAAAACCAGGCTCAGTAGAGATAAGCCTGGGCAGCACATCAATGTTTGAGAGACACTGTGCTAGCAAGGTCCTTTGGTCTGCCATCTCAGTGAAGGTAGGGGATGGAGATCTGTGTGGTAGCAAAGATGTGAGGATTATTGATGTGTTAGAAACCACGGAAGTGCCTGAATATAGTCATGTAGGAATTAGGGCTTCTTCCCCCTTTTTCTTGGTGGGATCAATAGTTCAGATGAAGTTCATCTACACCATTGCACCCATGTGGACAAAAAGCAGAAGGAGCTGAAAGCCACTGTGTAGCAGGATAACTATGACATAGTTGCTAACACAGAGACATGGTGGGCTGATTCATACAACTGTAGTGTTGCAATGCATAGCTATAAACTCTTCAGAAGGGACAGGCAAGGAAAGAGAGGTGGTGAGATAGCCCTGTATGTTGGGAAGTGTTTTGGTTGTCCAGAGCTTAATGATGGTGACAATAAGGTTGAGCATTTGTGGGTAAGACTCAGGGAGAAGTCCGACAAGGCAGATATCATGGTGAAAGTCTGTTATAGACCACCCAACGGGGATAACGAAGCAGATTAATTTTTCTATAAGAGCTGGGAAAAATCTTACAGTTGCAAGCTCTTGTTCTTGTAGGGAAATCAACTTACTAGATACAACACAGCAATACAATACAATACAGCAGAGAGGGAACAGCTTAGGAGGTTCCTCCAGTATGTGGAAGATAACTTCTTGACACAGCTGGTGAGTAAGCCAACTAGGGAAGGTACCCCGCAGGACCTGTTTGTGAGCAGAGAAGGACTTGTGGGTGATGTAGTGGCTGGAGGCCATCTTGGGCATAGCAGTCATAAAACGATAAGAGTTTTCAGTTCTTGGAGAGGTAAGGAGGCTGCTCAGTAGAGCTGCTACCTTAGACTTCTGGAGTCCCAGGCAAAGCAAGTATTAGTCTTCTCCCAGGCAACAAGTGATGGGGCAAGAGGAAATGGTCTCAAGATTCACCAGACATTTATATTGGATATTAGGAAAAATTTCTTCACCAGAAGTTTTGTAGTTGTCAAGCACTGGAAATGGCTACTCAGGGAAGTGGTTGAATCACTATCCCTAAATCTATTTAAAAGATGTGTATATGTGGCACTTAGAGACGTGGTTTAGTGATGGACTTGGCAATGCTAGATTAACAGTTGGTCTCTATGATCTTAAAGGTCTTTTCCAACTTGAATGATTCCATGATTGTATAATTGTATGATTCTAGCTTCATATTAAAAATGGTGAAGCCAAAGCAGAAAGAGGCTCCAGGAGTTGGCCAAAGTACTTCAGCAAAACTAAGGCAGAGTTAAAAATACAACAGAGGTTCCCAGGATGTGTTGCTTAATACTTTAACTGCTACAGTCAGCACTGCCTCTCTCTCTCTGAAATGCACCTGGAAGCCTCAGGCTGCAGTGCAGCCTGCAGTGAGAATAAGGACTGACAAAGTTATTTTTTCTCTTTCAAGATATAAAAGATGAGGCAGAGGAATCTACAACAGGCAAGATGAGCTTCAGCCTAAAAAAGACATCAGCTAGGTGTGAAGCAGGATTTCTGTAAGTACTCCATCTCCACAGATGCTGTTGTGATTGTGAGAAAAAAGATTGCAATGAACTGAAGAAGTGTAACTCTGCTTTGGTGACAGAGAATCAATATGTAATGACCATTAAACCTACACTGCATTTTTAAACCTGATTGGTCATACAGTAGAGAACCAGCAAGCATAACATAGATACACTTAAGTGCAGCTTTCAGGGCCCTCAGATCTCCACATTTGTACATTTGATAGCAAATTACCACACCAGAGTGACTGAACAGGTTGTCTGCAAGAAGGCTTCAAGCTGAGAGGGCACGACATGTTTCCCAAAGACGCCTGTGTTATGCTTTGTGCTTACCTGCCTGCCACAGTGTGGAAACAGCATAAGGACATTGTGAAGAGCCTCAGAAAAGCTAATGTTGACAGGCAAGAGAAGATTGAGGAAAAAAAGCAAGATTTGTGCTAAAGTCATAGAGACAGAGCTGCTGACATCCCCTGGCATGGTGGGAATGTAACACTACCTTGTGGTTGCAGATAATTAAAAAGCAGTTTGGTAGCATTAGAATTGGGACTGTTTTGGAATCAGCATAAAAATCAGGAGCTGCGAAATTTTCAGAGAACGAGAATCTGATTAATAACGGGGCAGGGGGTTGTTTGAAAAAATAAATGACTGATTTGCTGAGAACCGTGAGAAGATCCCAGATGAGCTGTTTCAGTCAGTGATCCGAGGGGCATGCAGTCAGCAAGGTGAGTGTCACTCCCCCACACCCATCCTGCATCTGACCTTAAAGCATGGACACTGATAATAAAGTGAGGAGGACTCCTTACATAAAGCCTGGAATGAACCCTATAGAACTGACAAAAATAAATCTTACCCAGTAAAAAAGTGGGGCCTGTTTGGTCACTCTACTCAAGAAAATCAAAATTATGTTCTATTTGTAGAAGACTCTGAAGCTGTGAAATGGAAAAATAAAAGAACTATGAATAAAATCAAAGAGAAAAATGAAAGGGTCACACTTAGAGTCAAAGAGATGAAGGGGCACTAAACTAATAGCAAACCAGCCTACTATGAGGCAGAATAATAATCTCAGCAACTTCAGGGTTCAGGTAACTTACCCATTCCGTCACCCAAAGCTAGAGGCAGGTCTCTGGGGACAGTGGTATTAAGTAATATTTGGATAATTTCAGTAGTAATATCGGAAGGAATTTGATAATAATGAAGGATTCATTAGGTCAGGATTCAGAATCTGTGGTCTCAGAAACAGGAGAGGAGTAGCTGTGGAAGGAAGGGTATTAATGTTGTAAGTCTCAGTGCACATGTGTGCAATGCAAAGAATCTGTATTGCTTTGGCTCTCATAAGGCATTTTCTTCTGCTGTTACCTCTACCCTCTTTCCTGCATCACAGTACTCCTAAGGCAATAGAAGTGAGCTGTGACATAATGGGGAGCTACACGATGCAAATAAAGATGAAGGTGTCACACAGAGCATCTATTACATGCGATACTGTGGATAATTGAAGTGGATGTCTTCAACAGATAGGATAAAAATATTTCTTTAAAATTTGTGTAAGTGAGAGAGAAATCATTGATTCGATCAGAATGGCACTGTACCAGACCACTTTTATGGGATCTTTCCAGAGCAGAGTCACATATGGAAACAGTTTTCAATAACGTACTATAAAATACATTCTAGGGAATAATCCCATACTGGCAGAGATTTAACAAGACAATTTAATAAGCCTTCCATCCCTAATTTCCTTCTGCCTATATTCTTTAAGATGAAGCCACATAGTTTTATGTTCTCTATAGCTTTTGAGTCACCCAGTATCTTCTAATTTACAGCTTGAGCTGTGTATAACAAACTCCAGGTTGCATGAGGGAGAAAGGCACCCTAATCATAACAGCAGATTTCAGATATGACATTGCCAACTCCAGACCATTATTTATTGATCTTATTTATTTATTTATTTTGTTTGTGGAATGAAATATACAGTGTCCAGCCACCTCTTGCGCATTTATTAAATCCTCGTATTAAGAAAGTGTAGAGCAGTAACAGTGATACAAAAATAGGGGGCAAGATGCACAGAAATGAGGTGAAAAAGGTTTGAGCGAGGCCATCCTCATTTCTTAAGTGTCAGCATTGGGAACTGGTGCTGTTGTATTATCAACTGGACTCTTTATTCTATGTAGCTATCAAAGACTGTGAACATTACACAGCCTTTGATGGGCAGTGTGTAACTTTCAGAGGTCTGCAGTGTTTCACGTATTGTGAATCTTGAGAACACATTTCTTCAGAGCACTTCTGAGTTTCTCATCTGTTGGCAAGGTAAATCTTTGACAAAAAGTTTGGTACCTGAAGCTCCAGCTTGGGAGTACCTAAGAGAGATGTATTTGGTCTCATCTTACCTAACCATAGATATCTAAATCAAAGTGAGAAAAATCACCTTCTGAAGGTACTGCACTCTCTATTGACTATTCTAGCCTTACAAAATAGAGAGACACAGGCAGTTCCAGAGGCCAGTTTATCCCACATGTCTGTCATATAAGGAATGATTTGAGATGACTGAGAGTGAAACTTACTCTTCACAGTTTAGTAGATGAAGTTTGATGGGATGAATTTCAACCAAAACCAGAATAATTCCAATTTTTTTTTCCTAGAAAAACAATAGGATTCAAGGCTTCAACAGCCTACATTCTTCCTGGTGCAAGCATGAGGAAAATTGTAAAACTGCTAAAAATATTTGTAAAAAGCTTTCAAAAATACTTTGATCTATGCAAGAATACTGTTTTCGGAAGACGCCTTTCAACAAGAAGCTGTCAGGTGAGACTGCTGACTGTTTTGTTAATGAAGAGCACAGTCAAAGGAATTAATGTGATATGTTGATAGGTGAACTAATTAGAAAGGGAGATCTATGAGATTATAACTGTCATACCAAAAGTACCAGGAGAAATGCTTCCCACCCCAACCTGTATTTGCTTTCACACTGAATGCTACACTTTCCAAATGATAGCAATAGAAAGCAAAGAAGGACCAGAATTGCATTTAATTAAAAATTCATACCCAGAATTTTCAACAGAAGGGGGGGAGGAGGGAGAGTAAGAAACCAAATAATGTATTTGTTTGTAATAATTCTGAATGTGATTTAATTTTCTATTTTTATTTTAGATTTAAATAGTATGTGAACTGATTACGAATCAGTAAATGTAATAGATTATAAATAGATTTTCATTCTAGATGTAACCTCAGGTTTTGGAATGCCTAGAAGTTTAATGTTTTTTTTCAGGACATGATTGTTTCACCTGGGATTCTACCAGGAAATCTGTTTCACTAGGAATGTGTCAAACTCAGGCATGGCAGTGTTGGTTCATCATGAAGTAAATATCAAAAAGCAACTGGAAGTATCACTCAGATTGATTTTTCTACCAGCGAATAGCTTGATAGGTATGTCTTAATAATACAGTTGAACCTGAAACAGGATAATTACACATATCTATGGTAGACTTAATCCTGTAAAATACAGAACACCCAAACTCTACTTTAACAAAGCAATGAACAGTTTATTTTAAGGATGTGTTTGTATCTGGACTGTTCATAAATATTATAATTTTGGGAGCAGACAGCAGTAACTACCCACACCAACCTTGCAGAGGTGTCTGTGCAATGCTGTGGAAAGTCCATATTCAGTGTCTTGTGGTTTTGGATCAGTTTGAGTTAAAACTCATTATAAAAAACTAAATGTACAGTCAAGAAAGAAAGCCAGCTTATCCAGCCACTTAACAGCATTGATTGAAATCTCAGTATAGGCAGTACCTGGACTGAGGTTTGCCAAAAAGAGATTGTGTGTTAATTACTGATGCCAGAAATGTCTTTACAATAAGCTTTGTGGTACAATCAAGATCGGGAATGGGGTTTTGCATTAAAATGGGTTCGAAAATCTTTTAGAACTGTGTTTATTTCTAAACTTATTCCAGATATACACAGAACCTCAACCGTAGTCTTACTAGAGAAATGACAGACTAACCTAAGGCAGGAGAGCTCTACCTGTAGGGGCTTAATGGGAAAATAAAACCTGAATGGCCTTACCTTTGTTTGTTATTCCAGTCTGGAACATCTAATGGAGAAGCGCTCAAACAGCTGTAATAGTAATGGAAAAACTTGCACATTCATTTGTCTTCAGCTGGAGCAATAAGCAGTTGCCACATGAAACACTGCAGGCTTCAGAGGCTTTTAGTGACTGAATGTGACCTGGTCAACTACTCTTATAAAGGAAAGGATCAACATTATTTATTAATAGGATAGTACTTCATACATTCATGTTATGTGGCAGTGGTAAAGAGGGTCTGAGATTTGTATTTCCTTTTTCCAGAAAAACAGATCAAAATGTGAGGTATCAAATGAAAAAGGCAAATGATTTGTATTTGCAAATTAAGTCTTTACCTTGAACACAATGCAATGGTCCAGCTCCGCTGTAAACTTGACTTTGTTCAAGGTAATTTGATATTGATGAGCCTTCAGCTGTAATGCGGCAACAGTCAAACTGATCAAATGTAATGTTACACAGATACGGTTTTTCAGGCATATTATTTCTATAAGAAATCTTCACATCACAGAGAACCAAAGCAGACTGGCATAAACATTTATCATGCTTAATTTCTATTTTCCCCTTCTGATGCATTTGTATTGAGTTCTATTTTTTAACATTTGAAAATGGCTGAGAAATACATGGTCATTTTTGACATTGTGTGAACATTGTTTTTTCTTTTTCAATCCTCTTAAATGCACTAATAATGTAAGCAAAGAATTCAAAACAGGCATTTCAAAAAGAGGCAATACCCACAGTGTTTCTTTTGAATTCAATTATATACTGCAACTCATCTCTGAATCCATTAAGTTCTCTAAATTCAGTGGGGACTTTTCTCACTTACTTTAACAAAGAGAGTCTTTAGATTCTGCCAGAATTCATATTTATAAATAAGACACATTCAACTGGTTTCTCCTAACTTCCAGTGTTACAGTGCTGGCAACTGTGTCCATTTCCAGTGTAGCAGAATGGCTTTTCTGTGGCTTACCAGCTCTAGATACCATTTGCAGAACTCTAGATACCATTTGCAGCCGATGAACCCAGCAACCATACCAACTGATATATATACTTGCATAAATAATACTTTTGTATCTGCTGCAACAGGAAGATTTATCCACGGTGGAAAAAAATAATTAGAAAATTTATTTAGTTTTGACCAGTATAATTTACAGTGCATTTCTACAACCAGGCACATTTTGAAAGGTATTTTACTTAATGAGAAGTACGAGTGTCTTATCCATACTACCTTTTTCCTGCATCTTTAGCATCCTAATTTTAAGACTTATTTTATTTGAAAAGCAAAAATGTTTTCTGTTCTGTCTTTACCTTGGAAACAGATGTTCTCAGGAGTCATGCAATTAAAACTTGGGTAGTGATTTACCTTAATACTCAAATGAATTTCGAATTATATGATTCACTCTAATTCTCAATATATATGTAAGTAGACATAATCAGTATGGTTGTTTAAAATAGTCTATTTTCAGTAAGAATTAGCAGCATTGAAAATTTATCAATGGATGTTTGTTACTCAGTCAAATAATCACCATAGTCTTTTTTAGCACTTAATGGCATTAAATCTTCATATATTCGATTCTGAATAACAAGAGTCTGGACAAGCTTCTTATATAAAG
>JBCJKH010023737.1:0-26412 GCA_039877255.1 Loriculus beryllinus | reverse complement strand
AGTGTCTCCAAGAGTGGGGACTCCACAGCATTCTTGGGCAATCAGCCTGTCTCAGTGCTAGGTTACCTAAACAGTAGAAGTGTTTTTAGATGTCCAGAGGGAACCTCCTGTGTTTCAGTTTGTGCCCATTGCCTCTTATCCCATCATTGAGCACCTCTGAAAAGAGGCTATCTCTGTCTTTTGCACCCTCCCTTCAGGTATTTATATACATTGACAAGACTACTCCCTAGTCTTCTCCAGGCTGAAAAGTCCCAGCTCTCAGCCTTTCCTCATATGTGAGATGCTCCAGTCCCTTATCTTAATGGCCCAAGGCTGGACTCTTTCCAATAGGTCTATGTCTGTCATACTGAGGACCCTACAGCTTCTAGGTGTGGCGTTACCAGTGCTGAGTAGAGGGGAAGGATATAATGTCTAATCATCATTTGTCTAATGCAGCCAAAGATACCATTAGCTTTCTTTGCAGCAAGGGCACACTACTGGCTCACATTCGACTTGGTGCCCACCAGGACCCATAGGTCCTTTTCTGCCAAGCTGCTTTTCATCTGGATGATTCCCACTCTATATTGGTTTATGGGATCATTCCCAAGTGCAGGACTTGCACTTCTGGTACTTTTTCCAAAGGGAAGATAAACAACCAACCAAACAACAAAACTTTAATCAGTCCTGAAACATTTTTCTGCTCCTGAATGGCTTAATTTTTCTCAGTTTGTAACGGTTAATTGCAGCTGCTACTAAGAGTGTGTTACAAAGTGTGAAGAAGTCTGGTTTTGCAGTGTGGATGAGTCAGAGCATAAAGCCAAATTCTAAAGGCAACAGGTTCAGTAACTATCTGAACTATTGTGTTTTGGGATTGACTTTAGGCAATAGAACACATGTTTTACCGAAGAAGTATGGTTGTGGCTGATTCTGTGACACACATTGCTCAGCATCTGCAGTATCAGGCTCTTCACACTATTTCTGTAGCCAAGGTATGTAATCCAAGTTCTAATAGTTAATCTTTCCTATCTGAATGTTTAAAAAGTCTTAAATTTGAAGTATTTTTCTTTTGCAGAATTTGTAGTATAGTGCTGTATCATAATTGACAGGTATAACCTGTCCAATGGGTCAGAGCTTTGCCCTAGAAACTGCACAGCACAGTGGTCATGTGGTTTTGATCAAGAATGCTTCCTCTTCCTCTAAATAGTTGCATCTCTTGTCGTGGTCTTGTGTTCTTTTTTTAGTTTTTACTTCTAGTGAATTTCACAAACTGACCTTTTATTACATCTTTTCTGTGGTGCATTCTTAAAGCAATCTATTATAGGTCTAAGCAAGCAGGCTGTTACTTATTTAAATCTTTGTCTGCTTGGCAAAATAGCAGTAGTTAATACATGATGGCTATGAGGAGTCTAATGCTGATATAAGTTCACTGTTTTGCTGTGGGGCAGAGTGCCTGCTAGTGATGAGACATTGTAGTCCCTACACATTATATCTTTCTATAAACAAGATCAGTTTACTACACATTTTGCTTATCAAATATTGAATTTCTGAATTCAGGGCAAATAGGAAAATGAGATTTTAGTTTACCTGTTCTGATGTACTACTGATTGTTTATTCTTTCATCACATTCAGTAGCAGAATTATAAAGTACTTATGCTATTGATATTGGTGCAGCTATTAAAGATTAATTTGATTTGCCTTTAATCTCTATTTGTGTATCTGACATCTGCATGTTTTACATTGTACTTAAAGTTGTCCTTTAAAAAACAAGATAGATATAAATATGTATATACATATATATCAGGAGTAGCATGAATTGAAGAAGTTCCAAGCTTCAAAGCTGCTAAGATACATTTGTATATCTTCAAACAAACAGTTCACATATATTCAAATATAACTTTCACGATCTTTTCAAAAATATCTGTAATTACATTACAAATTATTTCTAAATGCATAGAATTGTGCTGAAACTTGTATATTGAGAAATATCAAAGAGAACAGGTCTGTGAACAATTTTTTGTTTTGTGTACTCTGAAAATATGTAAAAGGCAAATGCTGGTAAAATATTTTTTTATGTGCTCCACTTTGTTTCTAAGTGATTTCTAAGATGTAGAGTCTAAGGTTCTTAGACCTTACACCTAAGTGGTGTAAAGGTCTAAGGCATATACCTAACATAGCTTTAGCATTTAAGCTTAGGAGCTTCATGTTGAACATTCTTAGAATTAGAAGAGATTTTCTTTTGCTTTTTCATGAAACCATACCTCTTCTGAGTTATGCTGCTACTCACAAATATGTCTGTGATTTCAACCTCTTAACCAGGAGACTTGTTCCCTTCGTTTGTTCATATTTAATCTTTCTGATAAATTAAAATATGTAGAAAATTGCAAGTGACTGTTATTACCATGTATAAACATCTTGTGACTGTTCAGCTGTAAGCTGGATTGTTACCAATAACAGGGAGTCACTGATGAAAAAATAATTGTAATTTAATTTTTTTAAGATTTTATGTACCTTAAAACTAAATTTGGCATGCAGTCACATGCAGCTTGCACAGTATTTGTGTACCGTATGACCTAAGTCATGTTCCTGCTGAACTGCAGATACTTGAAGTATATAGATAGGTAATAACACTGAATTGACAGGGAACTGAATCTGGATTCAGTTAGCTCTGTTCACAGATAATAACTTGTTTGCAGAAATACTCAGTTTATAACAAGTCCATAAGCCTTGGAAAGAAGACGTAAGTTATTACTTCTGGGCTTAGGTAACTTTTCACTGCCTTTTTGTGTCTTTCTGTTAAGAAAAGAGTAATTTCTGATAAAAAGTACAGTGAGCAACGCCTGGATGTCCTCTCTGCTTTGGTGTTGGCTGAGAACACCCTTCATGGACCAAGTACAAAACAGAGGCGATTAATTGTTTCCCTTGCACTAAGCGTGGGAACACAGATGGTAAGTGCCATGATTGTTCCAGATCTATACGTTTTTGGTGTGGTATCTTGTAAAGAAATATAATCTTGTCTTTGTTTTTTTTAATTTGTTTGCACAGAAAACTTTTAAAGATGAAGAACTCCTTCCCCTTCAGCTAGTTCTGAAAAAACTAGACTTGATCAGTGAACTTACAGAGCGGTAAGTAATAGTATGTAATGTAAGGAAAGCAGTGTAGTGTCACTAGGGGAACTGGATCTTCCCTGTGTGAATTGCAAAATCTGGTAGCTGCATGCTAGTGGTGATTTTTGCATGTGTTGTAGACCATGGATAGACAGAATTCTAGAGCTAAGCCTGAAGTTTGCTGGTCTTTGAGCAAGTCATATATACTTAACTGTTGTCAGTTTGGTAATCCACTTCTCTGATGGTTTAGAAATTCTATCATTCTCTTGATTGACTTGGCTTTATGTTAAGCTAAAGTCTTCCTCTTAACCCAACTCCCAAGTTTATAAATTCATACCACTCTGGGAGATCAGGCTGTCAGTTCATGCATGACATCATGTCTTACTGCTGCTGTAGTTTCAGTGGACACTCAAGTTACACCGTGTTGACTATCTGAAGGCTAGGTAAATATCTGTGTTCCATGCATACTTTATGGAGAGAGATAAACACCTCCAGTGGATGACTCATGGGATGAATTCCTGGGATAAATGTTGTACCCTGGTTGTATCAAGAAAGGCCTGTTTCTTTTCTGATTTACAGGAGAAACTTTGAATATATGTTTGACCTCTTGGTTACTGATTGCATGAATAGGAAAATAGTTATTTAAGATTTTGCTGTAATGTAAGGTCTAATTCTTCCAGAGACTGAGTAAACGTTTTTTTCTAAAACACATATCTTTTATTTATAAGTAGTCTAATAGAAAACAAGAAGTAAAATGTTCATTATTTAAATACCTTTCTTTTGAAGGACAGTGTATCTGGAACATTAAAGTAACCATGTAAATCTTAGGCTTGAAAAACAGTTGTTTTTAGTTTAAATGCTAAATATCACTGTTAGAAGAATGGCATCTTCCAATTCTGTGTCAAATAAGTGATTTTGTATTCTAGAATTCGAGCACAATGTGACTGTTGTTTCTTGTACTGGCATCGAGCAGTCTTTCCGATCTATTTAGATGATGTGTATGAAAATGCAGTTGATTCTGCTAGATTGCATGTAAGTAATACTGTTAGCAATGTCAAGAAGCTGTTGCAGCATGATGGATTCAGAGGAGAGGATAAAGCTTAGACTGAAACGCTTAAGAATAAATCTTAGACTGAGACACTTAAGGGAAAAGCTCAAAAAGAAGGTGAAACTCAGGCAAGAGTTACTACTGGGACATTAATTTCTTCTCAGTCTGGAGAATACAAAAGCAGTCTTTGTTCTAAATCTGATTAAAGTATTATCTGCCTGCTCTAAAAAAATCAGGTTGCTATTAACTCTTTCTCTGTGTGTCTGTCTCTCTGTTCCTCTCTTCGTTAATTCATTCTAATTTGAAAAGAACACCTTTAGCTAGACTTGTATATTAAAAGTCTTCCACATTGTGGTTACTTATTTTTAAAGCACATATTACTATGTTCAGTTGTTCTGTAGCTTTTTCCACCCCCTCCCCCCCCACCCTTTGACGTATCAAGTATTTGCTGCAGAAGTGAATCATGCTTTGGCTTGCTAATCCTAATAACAATCAGTCATCTGTTCTAGTATTGTGCATGCCATGGTCAATTACAGTGCTAAAATGAATATAGTAGAAGTAATTTCACATAAAATAGCTAATAATGATGACCTTCCAGTAAATGCATCAGTAGCAGCTGAGTATGTCAGATTGAGTGGAAACTTCAGTAGGGCTTATGAAGTCTATGTTTAATAATAGTGGGAAGGCTAGCAGTTTTGATTAATTTGTTAGCTTTGAACACTGAGATGCTGTTGATATGTCTGTCAATCTGTTGGTTAAGCATAATGGCTTCTTTTTTCAGTATATGTTTAGTGCACTGCGGGACTGTGTACCTGCTATGATGCATGCAAGACACTTGGAATCTTATGAGGTGCTTCTGGAATGCTATGACAAAGAAATCATGGAAGTGCTTAATGAGGTAATCTGTTGTGAATGGAAATAAAAGGCAACACTGTGCTTGGAATATTTTACAGGCCAGCATCTTTTGTACCAGACCTGATATAATCTACAAAAGTAGCACAGAGATTTTGCTTTTTTGTGCTTTTGAGATTGGTGTAAAATATTTTAACAAATAAGGAAGCATTCACTGACAAGTCTGGTTGTTTAAGACATGTTGCTGATAGTATCTGGCTGGGAACATGAAAATACTGCGCTCTAAATTACTTAAGTTGGCAAAACCTCAGTTACAGGTTTGGCTATGAAGACAAAAGAGTGCTTTTAGTCAGATTAGGATCTACTCTATTGAATGCCTAGAATAAGTACTACTGTTCTTTGTATGCATGGCTTTTAGTAGTGAAGGCTCTATAAATGTATTTGGTGTCTTTAGCGCATTATTATCTACAAGTATGAAGGGTGATTGGCAGAAAAAGAGAATTTGGATTTCCCAAGTCCTAGGTTTTTCGACCTAGGTTTTGACACTTATTAAGTAGTTCAAACCCAAACATTATGTATTCTGCAGAAAATGGGGCCAGATTGCTTATTGCAAGACTCTTCCTCACTGAGTTAAGTGTTGTTATTATCGAGAGAGACTTAAGCCTAGCTGTCCTTAAGATTAAAAATCAGAATATTGAAGTTTAAATTGTGTTAAACTCCTATATGGAAGTTTTAATCATGTACAGAATGGTGTTGGGTAGCAAAATCTTTATCTTTCCTGAGCTCATGTGTACTAGAGCAAGGACAAAGGAAATGAATAACTCTAGTTCCCATGTATTGATTCACTTTGACTTGTATTGCTCTGCCAAAGCAAAACTGTCTTCACTGGTTTAATCAGACTTACATGAATCTCTGGAGAGAGATGTTAGTTCTGTGAACAGAGCATTGTAGGCAGATACTGAACATGGCTTTTTTTTTTTTTCCTTCCCTGAACAGCACTTGCTGGATAAGTTATGTAAAGAGATAGAAAAGGACCTGCGCTTATCAGTTCATACACATCTAAAGCTGGATGACAGAAACCCCTTCAGAGTTGGTATGAAGGATCTAGCTCACTTCTTCTTTCTGAACCCAATACGTTTTTTCAATCGATTCATTGACATTAAAGGTGAGGAGTTACACATTTTCTTGATTCCATTACTTTCAACTCTGTTGCACTTCAGCTTTTCACTTCTTTCCACACTTTCCTAATTAAATGGGTAGTATTGTTTTGGTTCATCCTTCTATATGTTTACAGCTTATGTAACTCACTATTTGGACAAGACCTTCTACAATTTAACGACCGTAGCTCTTCATGACTGGGCCACCTACAGTGAAATGAGAAATCTAGCAACTCAGCGCTATGGTTTAAGTATGACTGAAGCACATCTTCCCAGCCAGACTCTGGAACAGGTACAGTGCCTACAGGATATTAATATTGTTTGTTCCATTGCACTGTCATACTGGCTAGCCATTCAAAGGACTTAGTTCTTGAAAGTACCAAGAGTAGAGAACTGTTTGGAAAGAGTGCTCTTTAATTTCTGGTTGACTTCTGAGGGAACATCTTTAGTTACCTTTGGAGATAACACCAATATTAGTTAATTTCATGTTGGACTTGTATCATTTTTATTTTTATTTTAACCATTAGATTTAATGAAAGTAGGTATATAAGTCAGAACATTTTCTTGACAATTCAGTATCAGCAATTTGGCGAGCAGTACAACTGGAATAAAACTGCCACAAGCCTGGAATGACCAGGTTTATTGCTTGCTTCTCAGCAGGTTCTACTTAGTGATCATCAAGAGAAACTCTTTCACAGTCAGGACATTAGGGACTTTGGGACATCTATGATTAGCTTAATAAGAGTGTCTCAGAGCCTCCTAGAAACTGCTAAACATTGTTACATATAAAGTAGTAGTCTTGTAAAGTTAATGGTGAAGGCATTCATTGTTACAGAGTTGGTGCAAAAGAAATAAAACTTGCATATTTTTGAGGACTTTCCTTCAAGAGTTTTGGTATCTTGGATATTTCTGGCAGTTAGCTTCATTCCTTCATTTGAGTTAGCACATTGGTGAAACCTCTTAGAAATGCGTTCTCCCCCCAAAAGAAATGTTTGTGATGGCTGTGTCTACCTAAGTTGAAGGAGGGCATAGAGCTAAGAACTCTTATCAGCTTCTTGGTACGAAAGTCCTCTGGATTAGTTTCAGTTTCTGGCTTTGGTTTTCTATTGGCAATATTTGGCCATCACAGTTATAAAGAATTAAGTCATTTCACAGCATTAATTTCCTAACATTCATTCTGGTATGAATGTTACTTCAAAACAAGGACACCCCACACTCCATTCCTCCCCAGTTCCAGCAAAATCCTGATAAAATCCTTGGCACAACTGAAAGTAGAATGTAATAGACTAAAGGATATACTCTCTAGGCACAATGATATTAAAGGGACTCCTACAAGCTAAAGTTTAAGTGGGGCTTGTGGTAGAGACTGGAGGTTTCCTTACTTTTAGGGGAAGCTGGAAGGAAAACAGGCAGAAGAGTAAATGTTAAAACATCAACTCGGCTTCTTTTTTTCTCCTTTAAGCATTATCTTGTAGACACTGAACAAAATTAAGAGATTCTTTATTTTGCAAAGTGAAAACATTGCTTTTTTTAAAATGCTTTTAACTAACTACAGAAATAGTATTTGTTCACCTTAGTGGTTAGACATGTCTGTAGTTCCTGAGAATTTTTACCATAATAATTCTCAATAGATAATATTGTTTCAGGGTCTGGATGTTTTGGAAATCATGAGAAACATTCATGTTTTTGTATCCCGCTACCTCTACAATCTGAATAATCAGGTAAGATATAACCTGTGTTTTTTTCTGGCTTTGGCTTTTATTTGAAGGGATTGAGAAATGTAGTAGATGAAATGTAAGAAAACCCCGAGCTGAACATACTTAATAATGAGCTGTAAAACAGCTGTTGTTGTCTAGAAAAACATCTTTAGGGATGCTGTAGATAGGTCTTGGAGAATGTTCTCTAAGCATGTTTTGAGTACAGTGTGCCAGTAGGATCACCCCATGTCAGATACTCCCGTGGAGCTGTGAGAAGGCAGCAAGGATAATTGGCTGCTATCTAAGGGCATACTATATGTGATTTTTCAACTTGAAAAAAGGATATCTGCAGAAGGGTTATTAGAGAGATGACGCAATGAATGACATGGAGAAACAGGTACAGGGAACAACCCTTTGTGATTTCTCACACAGTGAGAATGAGGACCAGTATGAAAAAGAGTGACTTCCTTAAAGTAAAGGAAATACTTTTTCCTTCATAGCACATAATTTGGTAGTGGAATTCATTACAATTGTATACAGTGGGGCCAAAAGTACAAACAGGTGCCAAAAGAGTTTAGACCAGTTAATGCTGGATATAGTCTCTATGAATGTGAGAGTTTGGGTGCAGCATCTGCCTTGGAATCATTGAATCACCACTTTGCAGAAATTGGAAGAACCTACCAGATGAAATTTATTGTATGCATGCTGGGTTTTCTTTGTTCCTTCCCTAATAATCAGTTATTAGCTGCTCTCAGAAACAGGATATGGATTACCTACGTTGATGATTTATTACAGAATCAGTTTTGGGTAAATAGCTTAATTTTATTTTTTTTCTCCTGCTTTCCAGGTCTTCATTGAAAGAACAAGTAATAACAAGCACTTGAACACTATCAACATCCGACACATTGCTAATTCAATTAGAACTCATGGAACAGGAATCATGAACACAACAGTGAGTATCTTCTGCACTGTTGTTGGATAATTTTTAATAGTGCACAAAAGCCTCCAGCTCTTGCATTCCGTAATGGTTTATTTGGTTATGCAGTTTTAATAATGCAATAATCATGTACTGCATGTATTAACAAAATAATTCAGTTCTTGGACACTACACAAAACAGTACCACAGTCTCTTAGGAGTTATGCCATTTCCAGTTGTTACATAAAAGTTAATGAGGAGATCTAAGGACACATCAGAGAAAATACAGATGTTCTGGTGGGACTCTGAATTTCAGTGAAGTCAATTGGGTAGATAGTTCCATATAAATACAGGTTAATTGAGAATCTACTGAAAACAGGTTGCTGGATGTTTGCTGCTTTGCTAACTAGTTTGATTGGACTACTACTACTACTAATTGTTATTATTTATTCCAGGTAAATTTTACTTACCAATTTTTGAGGAAAAAGTTCTATATTTTTAGCCAGTTCATGTATGATGAGCATATCAAATCCAGGCTTATCAAGGACATCAGATTCTTCAGGGAAGTCAAGGATCAAAATGATCACAAGGTATAGTAAGTTTTGAAGGATTGATAATAACTGCTACTTTCGTGCAGCAAATTATAACAATTCTGTTATTTAAATACGTATCTCCAGATAAAGTGACAGATTTTGTCTAGCAAAATTCAGTGTTATACAAGTCTGTATTCAGATGGAACTGTTTCATTATATCTGTAAATATAATGTTTTGTAAAATCATTGTGACCTGAAAATGATGATTTGATGGAGTCATAGTCTATTGGAGGTTCTAAACTTCTAGTCCTAATCATGCTTAACAGTTGTTAGCAGTTTTGAATAATAAGGTTATTCAGATTGAATCCAGAATTATGTGAACTTGTAGCACTTGCTCCAGTATGGCATGATTTGGGATGAAGGTCTGATTTTCAATGCTGGAAAATCAATTTCTCAAAAATGTGAGAGACAATGCATTTAGTAAAACAGACTGCCAGCTTCTGTGTATGTCAGGTGCTTATTTCTTGTAGGAATACTTTCTTGTTCACAGTAACGCTTCTTTTTCACTTCTGAATTTGCAAAAGTGACTTAGCCAAATGACTTCTGTGCACTAATATGGGCAGGCAGGTGTATAATTTCTAAAAAAGCTGTGGATGTGAGGTAGGAATATATTGCAAATATAATTGCATTGACATGATGAAAAAAAATAAGGATAATTATTCTTACAAATTACTCTCAAATATTTTTCTAGTATCCCTTTGAAAGAGCAGATAAATTCAACCGTGGCATCAGAAAACTTGGAATAACCCCAGATGGCCAGAGCTATCTTGACCAGTTCAGACAACTGATAAGTCAAATTGGTATGAAATGCTATCTAAGACAATGTTATATATGTTATTAAATGGAAGAGTTCTTCATTGTCTTGTAACTTAACTTTTAGGTCAGGCTAAAACTAGACTCAACTCCATTCAGATGGAAAGTACTTTACTTGTACCCCATGTGAAATACTCTTGCTCAGTTACACAGAAATGGTCCTTCCATGTCTTAATCTAAAATACAGCTATGCTGTATGTAAATGCCTGTTCTCTTCTGACTTTTATTCAGATTGAGTATATTCCCAGTAAACCAATAGTACTGTTAAGTTCATGTATTTCAAAAAATGGCCATATATTCAGCTGAAGTAACTTTGAGTGATGCATGACATTACAATGGTATTTTCAGCCACTGATGCTGTAGATGTGCAGGACTGATCTGAACTTGCAAGTGTTTCATGTACCCAGTGGAGGGATTTTGTACTATTTTGCTCTTACACTATCACTGAAGTGAGCACCACCTTGCTAGGTGATGCATTTGTTTTATTTCTCTACATAGACTTGTGGTACCAGAACTCAGTGTAACTTCATTAATGTAGCTTTCAGAAGAGTTTCTTTGCCGGGAGTATATGGCAACTATAATATACATTGCAGAGCTTACAGAAGTTATGAAGAATGTGCATGTATTTAAGTTATTACAAATTACTTCCTTGTTTTTTTCCTTGTTTTTAAAGGCAACGCTATGGGTTATGTACGAATGATAAGATCTGGTGGACTTCACTGCTGTAGCAGTGCAATTAGGTACTTAAAGAAATACTTCCTTTTTCTGTCTGCTCCTTCTCATTTCTTTGCTCCCTATTCATGCTGATATTCCCTAGGTTCTTACGATCCCCCATAGATTTTGAAGAGGTCCATTTTTATGCCTTTATTAAAGTGATATTATCAAAACCAGTGCTGGAATTCAGAACTGTACTACCATTGCATTAACCACTGAAAATCAGACAAATTCTGTGGAAAAAAGCTTCAAAAGAGTTAATAGAATTTACGTGTAAGTGACTAGTTCTTAATTAAGTCGGTAATTCCTGATGTTAATCACTTCAGGGTGCATTAAGGAAAAATAGTAGAAGCCTTGAGGAACTTGGGAAAAACGTTTCTTTGATACTTCTTTCTGTATAGATGATTGTGTTTATTGAAACATAGTGACTTTTTACAGAAATAGTTGTTTTTCTTGCAAATAATAGTAAACTTACAGTTAAGGGAAGCAAGTGTTAGAGAGGGGAGATGTTAGCCTGATAAATGCAGAAGTACAAATAATGTGTGTGTTTTAGGAGTGAATTTAATAGTGTCTGGGTGTGAATGGTCCGGCAGATATAACTTCAACTAAGTAGCTTGAGGCCAGAAAACTCAAGTAAATAATAACTTATGGGTAGATACTTCAGTGATCATAGACAGTTGAGCATAATCCTAACAAACAGTAAATTTTCAGGTTTGTTCCTGATCTGGAAGATATTGTTAACTTTGAGGAGCTGGTGAAAGAAGAAGGTCTCTCAGAGGAAACACAAAAAGCAGCAAGGTACCCTAATATCATGCTTCTGGGATCTAAGGCAGGGATGGGATGACACAACTGTAATTTTAAACTTACAAATGTAGTTATTCGTTGTCTCTCTGTGTGCTTAAAGTTCAAATGACTTCATGCAAAACTACTTCTCTTCAAAGCAGAAAAAAATAGAAGCAGTTGTTTTAAAAATGAGAAGTGGCATTTGTACCAGTAGACTGTTAGAACCTGGTTTCTTGATAAAATCTTTGTGGTTTAAAGGCTAATGAGCTTTCCTCACCTTGTGTCTGACATCTACTTTTAGGATCTTCAGGGCCTTAGGAAAAAAAGCTGCAAATATTCTATTTATAGACCTTTTTTTGAGAGAATTAAATCAAGAAACATGATTCAAGGCGGCTGTAGAGGTGGGATGTAATCTCAGACACTAGTCTGAATACTGGATTGTGAGTGTAGCCGAAAGGGAAAGAGGGTTGTTACCATGAGGTGTAAGTAAGCAAAGAAACTTCTAGCAGAAAGCAGGTAATAGCATGACTTATCCTTTGCAGACAGTTGGACTCTGTCCTCGGTGACCTCACACGTAACTTTGCAGAGGGAACAGAGTACTTCAAAATGCTTGTGGATGTGTTTGCTCCTGAATTCCGCAGTCCAAAGAACATGCATTTGCGGAACTTCTATATAATTGTTCCTCCACTGGTTAGTATTTGTATTTCCACTACTTAACTTCAAAAGAATGTATCACATCAGGTTTGGGTTTAAATACTTTGTATTAGGCTGCTGACTAGCATATTCTACTTTCTTTCCTGATTACAAATGGGATTGTTTTGAGCATGGCTTTGTTGATAGTTGTTCAAAGCCATGTTTTTCCTTACTTACATAACCACATGTACTAGCACTCAAAAAGTAACTTCTGTTTGAATCGAATTTGGGGAAGTCAGGATGAAAAAGGAACCTGGGCTTGCTTACATGCTTACCTCTAGTAATCACCAAGATTATGCGAAGTAATAGACTGACAAGAACAGCAAAGATGTATGTTTGTTTTTTTTTCACTTATACATATGCAAATGTTTTCTAAAGCTTAACTTTCTTCACCCAAAATCTAGAAAAAAGACAGGTTTTCATACAAAAATGTCTAATGATGGGAGACACAGTTAGCAGAGTTTTAGGCAGGGAATTATACTGATAGGTAAGAGCATGTATGAAAATACCTTTTAAAATTCATGAGCGCCCATTGATGATTCCAAGACAGCTTTTTGCTCTTTCAGACCCTCAATTTTGTAGAGCATTCTATCAGTTGCAAGGAGAAACTGAATAAGAAGAACAAAAGCGGAGCAGCTTTCACTGATGATGGGTTTGCTATGGGTAAGTCTCAGCATGCTGACTAGCCTTTGGCTAAGCCAACATAATGGATATTTGCAAGAAAAGGTTTTTCTGTTTCTATTTTGTGTGTTCCTATAATTAAACATTCCATAATTTAAATTTGGGTTGCCTTGGCTTCAACAAAATGGATTGAAGGGCTATTGTTGCATTCAGAGTCTCGTAAGCATGGAATAGCTGCGTGTGGGAGCAAACAGATTTGTTGTATGTTGATGCTCCCCCATTTCTTTCAAAGCTTGCTGATCTCAGCAGATGAGAAGGTATGCAAGTCTTTGGGTAAGTTATGAGGTTTTCAAAAGTTGAAGCTATTGAAGCTTGTTCCTTTATTATCAATTTTCGCTGTTAGATTTAATTTTAAATTAATTGCAATTTAAATTTTGTGTGAGAATTATCAATGTAAGCTGAGCCATTAAGAACATTCACAAAACATTTTCCAAATTGCATATTGACTTTGGTACATGGTTTGTTAATGACACAGGTGTGGCCTATATTCTGAAGCTTTTGGATCAGTACCAGGAGTTTGATTCTCTGCACTGGTTCCAGTCTGTTAGAGAGAAGTATGTGAAGGAAATCAGAGCAGTAGCTAAGCAACAGAATGTGCAGTCCACAAATCAAGATGAAAAACTACTACAAACTATGAACCTTACCCACAAGCGACTGGAAGTTTGTTTACAGGTAGAGCATGGCTGTAGTTATCTGTTCTGTATTGAGTTCTGCACTTATTACAATTCAGGCTTCTGATGGAGCTTATTAAGAGCGAAAACCATAGAGCATGGTCTTAGAGCAGTAATACAAAAAATGAGTGTAACGACTTGAGGTGTATGGTCTGGAGAGGGTGTCGTGTTTATGGTATTTGAGTGAGGCAGGAACTTGACCTGGTTGACTGGAAGTCTTTGTCACATGGAGTTTGAAGTCAAATATAATGCAACTAAAATCTAAATGCTTAAATAGGAGAGAATAACTTTTTGGTTAAATTTCTTTGTTAAAAGATTTTACGTAACACTATGATCCCCTAAGAGTTTCCAACCCAAACCATTCTAGGAGTCTAAGAAAGGACCTTAAGATCATCTAGTTCCAAGCCCACTGCCACAGGGGGGGTCATCCTAGACCATGTTGCTTGGCTGTTAATTCTGAGCTGCTAAGTTGAATGATGCACTAGTTGTTAAGTAAAAGAAAGATACATTTGGATTCTGAAGCACAGCAGTTCAGGTTTCATCAGTGGTGTAAATGCTTTTCATCTCACTCTGCTTTTGATTTGGAGTGGCTATGGGACAAACATGTAGCTGGCTGTTTATAAATAACCTATGATGACGATGTGTAAAAGCACATCTGTTGAGACAGATAAAGCCCTGTGTGTCCTCATCACTTCCATGGGTGTGCACTGTTTGGTCTTCTGCTATTAAAAATCCCCACGTTGCTGAATCTTGTTCAGGAGCTGATCAAGCTTGTGGTTGTTTAAATTTTTGTCTGGCATGATTTTCCGTGAGCAGATTGCTCCAAATTCTCACTGCTGCTGCAAACCTCATTTTCAGCCTCAGTAGTGACAGATTTATTGCACTGATTCTGCTTTGCTTAAATTACCCTTTCAGGTTTTGGCTAATGTTTGCTTTGTAAAATGCATGGAACAAGGAATGAATGGAGGAAGATTTTTTTTTTTCCCATGAGTGTTTAAGTCATTTAGAAGTCTAGTTGCCTTTAGATGCTTCTGAAAAATCCTATTTATATCTGCCTACAAATTCATTCTTGTGATATACACTGACACTCCTTTTCTGTATCTTTTCCCTTAGGAATTTGAACTCCTTTACTTCTCACTCAGTAGTGCAAGAATCTTTTTCAGAGCAGATAAAACTGCAGCAGAAGAAAACCAGGAAAAGAAAGAAAAAGAAGGTGAGTGAAAGCTATACATGGAACATCTTGGCTCATGAGAGAGTGGCTTGGTAGGGATGGTGCTTTCTTGTTTTCTTGCTTTTGATTCAGTATTCCAGAAGGAGTTTTACAGGGTTTAAGGGTGATTTGAGGAATAAAGAGCAGCTCACAGAGGCTGCCTTTTGAACGGGTGCATTTCAAGCTGGATTTAGGGGTGTGGAGGGGAGAACAACATGACTACAAAAGCCTCAGAAAACCCAACCAGCCCCCAAAACTCTGGGACAGGGAGAATTACATACTTGGAGTTAGTATTAAATTCAGTAATGCCAACATCATACTTAACCTCTTAATTACTAATTTTGGCAGTGACAGCCTTTTCTGCACAACCTTGGCTGGTGTAAAATAAACTTGGTGGTTTATTTCACAATGAACCTGGTGTGAAGTAATGTGGTTTTCACCTGTTACCTACCAGCTGTTTCTCAACTTCCGCAGGCAGATGATGTAGATTCTATAAGTGACTTTCAGATGCTTATGGTATATTTTGGACTACCCTTGAATTATATTCAGAGAGTAAGATCTTAACTTGTGGTACGGTCTCTTACTAGAAAAAATGAGTATTGGAATGATCAAGATACAGATGTGCAGTTCAGTCACAAATGATTTAAAAGCTGAGGTAGCAGTATATTAAAAAATGGAATTGGTAAATAATTTCCCACTGTAGTTCTGACAAAAGTGTAAGTGACCTGTGAGATTACAGTCACTGGAGCCAAAGATCAGTTTTCTTCTGTACTGGGCAAACAGTTTGTAAAGAAAGAAGTCTTTTAGCATGAATTTACATTAGGTCATATTCAGTGAAGTTGCTCAAATAGTGGTTCAACTCAAAAAGAAGTAAAACCCAACTGCAAACGTTGTGGTGGGTAAGAGTAGACATATTACCCTGGCTTCTTTATGGGAGCATTGTGTAAATTACTTAATTTTAGGTTAAGTATTCACCATTGTGATAAATATTCAGTTCCCCAAAAATATTTTGTGGTGAGAAAAGCTTGAAATGTATACCAAGGTGAAAAGTTTTGAACATGGCAATATCTTTGCCTTCTACCATAATATTTGGGCTTGGACTGGTTGTGTCTTTACACAAGCTCTGCTGATGGAAGAAACCTTTCACCCCATGTGCTGACCGTGGTGTTACGAAGTGTGTTAGGACATCAGTGTAATATAGATAAGACTTTGGTTTTACTGCCTTGAAAAGATGATAAAACATGATCCAGGGCTTCATTTTCTGTTTCTTTTTTTATTTTGTAGAAGAATCTGTTAAAACCAGCAATGGTGAACTCCCCAACTCGATGCCTGCAGATCCCGTTGTGAAATGATATGGCTGGTATGGGTGATGATTACTTACTCAAATAATTCATGTTCTCATCATCAGTAATGCTCTGTAGGGGTTAAAAGCTCTAGATTTGATTTACTCATTCTGTTAAACCCACGAGAAAACGTACAGTAGTATACTAGCATTCAGTGAGGCCAGGTCTGTGTTTCTCTGTATTTCCTAGAGGAACTCCTATTTTTCAGGAGTTTCCATTATTTATAGCACTTTCTTTAGATGAAAATAATGATATAAAATGTTGACCTTGGAGATAGTTATTTTAAAGTACAGTTAAAAACTTACTAATTTCTAGATGCATTCTTGCATCTCTAACATAGTATTAAAAAAAAAGACTCACAGGCCACTGGTCTAAGGTTTGAACTGGTGCATCTCTTCAACCAGGAAAAAAACTGAACCAAGCTATTGTGCGTATCGGTTGTCCAGCAAAAGAGTTCAGATGTATTTTTATGCAGTCCCATTGTATTTAATGCAGTCACAGATTACACTGTAGATGTAACGGTGTATGTTGTGAATGCATGTTAGTTACCACACAAAATGGAAGTCCTCCTTAATGTTTTATTCAACAAACCCTTATTAGTACTACAGAGAGTATTTGCACTGTGGGAACTGAGGATTCTGTCAGGCATTTATTTATCCCTGCCGGTTCTTAACTCTCAGATCAGAGAAAGGGCAAAACCAGAAAAGTTAATGTAATAAATTACTTCTCATTTCATACCCAAGGTCTGATTTGCATCCACAGAAGTAAGGAAATCCAGAGCCAAGACAGAACCACAATCAGCTCTTCCTTTTATGACCAGGCACTGTGTGATGGGTGTCTGTAACTATTAAGTGATCTTACAGTTCATGAATATGTTGTGCCTAATCGCAAGTTTCAGCCTCAATGCTGTATTTCCTGGCCTGTGTAGGCTTGTTGTACCGTCCGTGTTGTTCATACAGTCTTACATGCCTGTTTGTTAACAATAATTGCACTGCAGGCTTCAGAAGCTGCTGAACACTGTGAGAACTCTGTATAAATGTAACATCCATTACTGCCTGCAAATAGAGGTTTTAGACTGTGCAAGAGTTACTCAGATTCCTAACTTCAGTAAGTAGCTAGACTTAGCTTAAAAGCAAACCCCACTCTCATTAAAAGATAGGGTTGTGTTTTGATCTCACAGAACATAAAAAACTTCCAGATCTTACTAACTGGAATAAACTACTCCAGTCAGTCCAATGGAGAGTAACTTTTTTGGGCTTTTGTTGTTGGCACCCTTACTGTAGTTTTAGACCATCCATGCCAGCTTCTTTCATCTCTTCACATTACAAAAAAGAGATGTTTTAGTGTTCAAATTGTTCCACCCACCCTGGGTCACTAGCTAAGACAATTCCTTTGTAATTCTGATTTGCCCTTTTCTGCCACTCACTCCAATGTTCAGAAAACTAGGACAGATGTTTTGTTACAACTGGAAAGACCAGAATGATGCTAAAGTCCTTTTGGTCCTGCAAATGACACAGAAGCTTCATGGACTGTATAAATCAGCTGGACTCATCACAAGTTTTGTTTTTAATTCACTCTCAGTGCAGACTGCCCCAAAGAATGCTGCACCACTTCAGTTATAATCTTTTTGCTTTTTTATTTTGATACAGGTATTTTTTTGTAATTTGTGTGCACTTCCTTTTTTGACCAAATTGTGCCCACACTGAACACTCGATAGTGCTGCAGAGATCAGCTGCTGTGCTGCTGCTCGTTCCCATCCTGTTGCAATTGCAGCATGTGTATTTCCATATTCTTATCTCAGCTGAAGTTCCAGGAATTCTTGGCTTGCAATGGCCAAGCACTGCATTTCTTTCAGCAGCTGCAGAATCACGCATAAACGGTGTTCAGTCTCCCCTGGGTGCATTTGCTAGGTAGATATGCACAGTCAAGACATTACCTGCACTCTAATAAAATCTGTACTTTTGCCTCCTTGTAGTAAGAGACTGTCTTTTGGAAAGACACTGTCTCGGATAGGGAATACATTGCAGTTGAACATGAAATAGACTGTGCATTTTCTCAACAAACTGCTGTGGTTCTAGTGATGGCAGTTCTGCAGGCAAAACATAAGCCTATTTTTATAGAACCCTGTTTAATCTGAGAGACCTGAATGTATACTATATGTGGCAGAAATATATATACACACAAATATGTACAGTGATAGTAGAGCTATTCTTGGTAATACAGGATTGTAGTTTATATTGCCTCCTTTCTTTCTGTCATGTAGCAGCATATACAATTTTTGTCATCTGAAATACAAAGTAGGTCCTGACACACCTCTCTGTCAGAAAGAGGCACATTAAATCCTTTTTCCCTTCCACAAGGAGCTGGAAGGGGGTGCAAAGGTCTTGCTTATGGTGCTACTACTATTCTCATTGCTTTTGCCCTCCTGTTCTGATTATGGGAAGAAAATGGATCCCAGGCTGGAGATGAGACTGTGGAGCTAAAACAACAAAAATCCCCTAAACTAAACTGAATGCTCTTACTCAAAATTCCCAAAGGTGATAAAAGGAAAGTGAGGATGAGGAGTCTGCTCCAGGGACATAACACAGGTCTCTAGGTGTTTTCCTTCAGGACAGGGCAGATCTAGGCTGAAGTGTGGCTGCTCTCATGTGCTGAGTCTTGTGTCAAGTGGTAGCAGCTGCTGTGCCAGAGGTATCGCAACCTGCTTTGGTATGGCACTGTGCCCTTTTGTGCCAGAAGCCAGGGGGCTGCCTTGCTGGTCCTCCTCCCAGCATGGTGGTAAGGGAGAGTGGAGCCAGCTGATGCCTCACTCAGCCCCAAAGTCAAAAGGCATTTGCAGTGAGTGGTCTGTAAGCAACAGTCCCAGTGGCACCCAACTGCTGTGAGGTGCATGGTACTGGTGCTGAAGGGTAGACTCTGTAATTGGAAGTAAATTTGAGTTTTCATCTGACATCCATTAACAGCAGCTGTTTTCAGCTTCTCAGGTACAAAGGACCAAATGTAACACTTAATGTTTCCTAACTCAGTGTACAAAAGGGTATTTTGTTACCTCGGTCTCTTTGGTTTGTGAGTAGAGAACATTATGTATATAAAACTGTGTTAATAAATGCAATTTTGAGAACCTCATTCTCAGTGTCTTCAGTAACATCAGTTCAGGAGGTGTTTGTTTATTTATTTTTAATAAGACAGCTTCAACTTCTATGAAGTTTTTGTCAGTTACCAACAGTTTTCTTCCGTGATTCTTTTAAACATTCAGGAAGTAGCTAAGCTGAATTTATTCCATGTCAACTTGCCAACTTGGATCTTTCAGATTCTGCTTACAGAAAATCTAGTTTCTGATTAAGTGACTGAGTTAAATTAAATTCAAGGAATTTCAGTCATTTGTTCTGGTTACCTTATCTTGATTAATACAAACTTCTGGAATAGATTATATCCCCCCAATACCAAATGTTTGTTCTTGCAGAGTACCATTTCTCATATTTTCAGGTTAAACAGGAAGGGGGGAATAAAGTGAATGTATTAGCCAAATCTAATTTCAAGACAACCAGAATGAACTCAAATAGACTATGAGACTATAGTCAATATACTGTAGACTTACAATCTAGCATTTTATTACTCAGTTTCTCAAAACCAAATATTGCTGGTAGATTCAGCCATTGCATATCACTGTAATGTTAAAAATACAAAGAATTCTTCTTATAAAAGTACTTATTTGTCTCCTTATTTCAAATAAAAGTACTTATTTGTCCTACGGTTACCACCTCTGGCAACTTTGAAGAAACATAACCTTAGAAACAACTGCAAACAATTAACATGCCCCCTTCTTTGACTACTCCTGCTGTTTGCATGTCAGTGGTATTTAGAATAATAAATCGAGGTACATTCTGTCCATTAATTACAGATGGTGTGAATGTGGTCCCAAGGAAGGTAAGAGTAGGCACTTACATCTGTTTTGTAAGATTATTCTAGATGCAATATAAAAATAGATTATATTAATAGGAAAAATTTAGTGTTTAACAAATTGTTTTGTAAATAGGCTAGCACAAAAGAGAAATCTTGTTACACTTAAAACTAGACTAAAAATAACTTCATCTGAAAATAAAAGTAAATAGTGCATTTTTAGCCTTCATTCAGATGCACATCATCACGCAAACTATGGAAATTGACTATGGTGGGGAATTTGAGGCTGGGTATTTGTTGAAGGAGCTGGTGCTTGTACCGATTTCAGTGGAACCATAGACTGCTGGCCAGGTCAAGATGAAGAAGTGTTGATAACCCTTTGTGGCTGACAGTGGTGCTGTCCCAACTGCCAGCTGCAAAGGGGCCAATGCTGAAACATTCCCAAAGATTGTCTGCTTCCTGGGCACACCTCCACACTGCACAGTCACAGATGCACAAGTCCTGCTGCTGTTCCACTGCAAATCCTGAGGAATCTCCAGTGCAGATACCCCTCTCCCTCCAGCAGGAAGATGGGCACTGACCTCCTGTGTGCACAATGGCTGAAAACGTATTTCCTGCTGCTCCAGCTCCCAGGCTGCAGGAAACTACAGGAGTTTATTACGCTTCTGATTCCTCCCCTTCTTCACGTACAGCTCCATCCTCTTCTGACTCATCATTCAGAAGAATGAACTTCCCATCATTTGTGAATGGCACAGACTTCATTAGCTGAGCTAGTGCTTCTGGATCCTGAAGGGAGAAAAAACCACAAGGGAGGTCAGCGGGCTGCAGCACTCCTCATGGAGCACACACTTCTCCCAGGGTTTTGCAACTCTTAGTAAGGTTTTGCAACTTTTATGACAACCTTTAGACTAAAGATTTGAAACTTAATCCTTTTTGGTTCAGGTAAGCCCCTCCCTTGAGTATGTGAGGGGAACAGTCATTCACTTTGAACTTTTATTTTGCTATTCTTATCTGGCATTGCTAGAATTACTCAAAAACAAGGGGAAAGTAACTGACTACATTAATTATTACACTTGTGCTTACTGTCTGTGACTAAAAGCTCATTTCTCCGACTGTTCTGAAATCTCAGCAGCAAAATTATACAGCATATGTTGATGTATTAGCATCACATCTTCCTGTAGGTAATATTTCTCTAGTTAGGTAATATTGCCATTTATTTTAAGTGAAAAACACTTTACTCTGCAGTGTTTGGGGTTTTTTGACAACTTTGCTCACAGCTTCCATTCCAACATGACCAACTGAATTTGTATAGCTCTGAATCGGATTTAGGGTGGCAAAATTGTATCTCAAATCAAGCTACTGCAAAGTCAAGCTGAATTTATCTTCACATGCAACTATGCAGGGGCTAGGTTAAATAGAGTGCTCAGAACTTTGGCATTAGAAAGAATCGCAGTTCTCCTTTCACAGGCACACCAGAGGTACTCAAGACGGCACCACCAAAAGTAGAATAGGATGTATCACAATGCAGACATGGAGAATGAAACAAACTTACCTTCTTTGCCTCAATGATTTCTTTTCCCAAGCTAATGGCATAGCAAATCTAAAACAAACAAAAAAGTATATATTATATATATATGTGTAAAGTTCAGGTTTGGGGTTTTCTTTTGTTTCTTAATTGGGCCTAAAACACAGAAGTGTCAGTGCACACCCAGTCTTAAATGTAAGTCTAATGGCAGAGGTGGAATACCCCTTGACTATGCTAACTACATAAAACGATGTTGGATTCTGCTTCAAAGCTCACTTAAACTGGTAAATCATTGTACTGTTTTACTCACCAAACTTTATTTCCAAACCCAGGGCATCTTTTCAGTGCATGTAAGACTGATGTTGTTTTTGAAGACAAAAATACTCCAGCACATTCCTTATTTCTAATAGCCTATTGTTATCCCAATGCAGTGTATTGTTTCACCATACCTACTGGTGTTACCACCACAGCTTTACAGATGCGCATGTCTTAACTTGAGCTGATGTTCACACTTGTTACTGCTCATGCTTGGCACATGCTTTTCCCCCACCCCCTTTTTTCCTTCTGGCACATGCTGCTACAGCACCTATAAGTGTGATCCTTTTCAGACACAAGCTATCAAAGGCTCACGTTTTCTTGACAAGAGCCTGAGCTGCTCTTCCTTCTGTAGCACTGTTTCCCAGATGTGTAAGCCAAGAAGACCTCTTTTCTAAATCAAGTAGTTTATTAAATGTTATGCAAACCTTTTCTCCTTCTGTGTTGCTCTCAAAAACATACGCGCTCATGGATTCTTCTCCCAGTGGCTCACTGAGATGGACCACAAAGCCAATCAGTCGCCTGTTCTCCTGATGAGCAGCAAACTGTGTCACAGTGGGGAGGTCAAACTGGAAAAGTGTCAAAAAGGATTTATTTTCTTTTAATCTGTATATGGTTAGCTTGGTTGAGAGCTCAAGTTCATGCGACTTGAGTATTCAGTGCTGTGTGGTAGAAAACCAGGTTCAAAACAGAAGTTACTTACACTTGTTCGTGTAACTTGGGTCTGAGGATCTATTAACCTGCAATTGTGTGTAGGGGACAAAAAAAAATTAGAGTGACTGTTAGTCATTTCAAAGCGCTGTATAATAAAAAGGCAATTGCTGTAGCAGTTCTACAGATGGGGAAATGTGCACAGAGTCAAGTGTTTTATTAGTGATCCCAAGTTCGTTGATGGCAAGGTTCAGCTCTAGACCCTGACCCTCATCTGCCTAACCTGTATAAGTCACAGGATCTTTCTGAAGCACCCTGACTGCAAGGGCTACCACACTGGATGTAAATGCACTCCAGCTAAAATAAGTATCTTGCTTCAGCATATTCTACAGTGACAAGACTGTCTCCAAGACAGCGATGGCTCTCTTGCTGTTATTACATGTAAGCATCTTCAGTGCATCTTTTTTTTGCAGCTTTACCTTTGTAGCCCTGCTGCATCCCTTAAGTTTTGATAGGATGTTCTTACAACTTCCTAAATACTACAGAGTAAGAGAAAGACGTTTTTACACGAAGTAAACTTAATACTAGTATCTTGCTGTCTTGAAGGGTGTATTTTGGGAAAACAAGCCCCAAAATACTTCACTAATCACAAGTTGCATGAAGAGAAAATAACACTGGCAATTTGAAGGTTTCACAGTACCTCAAGTTCTTGCTAGTGACCATGAGATGCGATTCAGTCATACGGAATATGTTGTGGATGGCACGGGCAGCTAACACTTGTCTCATCGCTTCATAAATCACCTCACTTGTGGCATCTGACTGAACAGCCATGGAGCCTAAAAACCGAACTATGAACATCTGCTGCAAGAGCGAATCTGGAAGATAAAAAGCGTGATTTCCTTTGCGGTGCTGCCTCAGTTTTCCAGTAGCTGAAGTTATCTATGAAATAATTTACTTTCACTTCAATAGCAAACCCTGTGGGTGGTGACTGTTGCGAGCGGTGACTTCCTGCTGTGCACCAAGCAGTGCTCTGACCCAGTTTTAAACAGTGCTTGAACTGGCAATGAGTGCGTATGTGTGAAATCACAGTTGCCTGGAAACTCTCAAAGTGTAACTGGCCCTTTATGCCTTATTTGATTAGCTAGTAAAATTTACTTGCCTGTCTTATCAGGTAAACGTAAACCATGCACATACCCCATGATAAACTTATGACTGTGCATAAGCCTTGGCTTCCATCAAACTAACCCTTATCTTTAAGCCTTCTTACATGTCCTTCTGACCTTCCATGCAGCTGGGTCTAATGAGGTTATCATTAAATCCTTCCCTGATCACTATCACCACAAGACTCCTAGCTGCAGCTTGGTAGCCATTATGTGACAAAGCCACCGTCTGATCAGGCTCCCTTTATGGTTGGTAGTGAGCAAGGTAAAGCGGGATGACTTCTGTTGAATGTGACAGTTCAAAGGCTGTAACAGCTGTGTCTCCATTGCAAAAGATACACAACAGCTTGAGCTAAGTGACACCATCCACATGTGCAGCATGAGATGCAGGGCAGTCACCTGAGCACTGCACTCCTGTGTGCTGAAGCAGAGCTGGGTGCTGCTGCAGTCAATATGGAGGTGCCTATCACAGCTACTCTGCTGCCAGGCAGCTTGCAGCCATCCTACCTTGCACAGGGATAGCACATGGAAGTGAGACTTAAGGCTTGATCAGCCTGGAGAAGAGAAGGCTCCAGGGAGACCTTAGAGCAGCTCCCAGTGCCTTAAGGGGCCTACAAGAAATGTGGAGAGGGACTTTTTACAAGTACATGTAGTGATAGGACAAGGGGGAATGGATTTAAACTGACAAGAGGCCAGATTTAGATATTAGGAATTCTTTACTGTGAAGGTGGTGACACACAGGAAAAAGCTGCCCAGGGAAGTTTGGCTGCAACATCCCAGGAAGTGTTCAAGGCCAGGTTGGACTAACTTTGTCTGGAAAAATGAAGCACTCACCTTCTTCATCTTTGCTGCTGTCTTCAGATTCCCCAAATGGGTTTGCACGCCTATGAAGTAAGAATAAAAGCTGTAATTACAGATTCTGGTCAGCACACACATGCTGCAATACCTGCAATACGTAATTTTCTCCCCTGAAATCACTCTGTTAAGGTGATCAGTCACTGTCCCTGGCCATACCTGCCACCTCTGTTCTGGTCCAGGAATTCCATGGCAGGCAGTACAATATCAAACTGAATCGGTGTTCCAGGAGCAATGAGTTGTGTGGAGTCTTGATTGCTGGCTGATTCACTGGGAATTATTTTATCATTTTCCATATTCTTTACATTCTGGCTAAAGTAAAAATGGGAAAAAAAAAGTACGTTTCAGTCAACCAGTGATGCCCCATCTTTGCCCAGGAAGGGAGACAAGATTATTCCAAAATCCAAACCAGGACTGAACCACTGTCCATAAACTTAAATAAGAGTATTTACCTATTTGCCTTTTACCAAGGACTCTAAAAACCTGTTTTACCTTTTTTATACCTAAAATTGCCTAGGACAAATGTAAATGCTGGCATATGAAACTTGACTGCAGATCAAAGCTGAGTGTGGGCTGGCTTTCAGCAGTAGGCTGCTGTTGGCCTCCCTGCTCTTCAGTGGCCATATTCCTAGCAGCACTATCAGCTAAAACAGCAGAGACCTGGACTTGTGCCTGCAGTTGCAAATGGCAATCCTGACATCTTCTTAAGATCTTCCTTGGCCACAGGCTAGTCACAGCGCAATAGTTATGAAGTATTATTACACACTGGGGCTGATTTTTTCTGGCACCTTTTCCCAAAGAGAATGAAATTCCAAGTTTCCCACAGTTACAGAAGGCTTAACTATATACATTGCTGTAGTGGTGCACTAGGTTTATCCTATTTCTAGAAAGTTTTCTGTTTCTTTCTGGTTCCATACAGATGTAAAAGTGACTCTGGAAATCAGCTGTCAATAAACAGCTATTTCCTTTTCCCAATGAAATAGATGCCAATACTCCTCTATTTATAATAGAGGAGCTGCACTGTGAATAAAATTAGAAAGAAATTGATTAGCGTTCCCCTGGATACAGAGAATCCTTGGAATCTGTAAGCAATCATAATAAAGGGAATCATAAATCATAGCAAAGGCACTGGCCTGAGAGAAGCAAAAGAGCTGGAAAAGGTTTGAATTTCTAGCATTAAATATCTAAAGTAAGAATTTACAATTTCCTACCAAAACTTGCAGAGAATTCTTTCCATGTTGAAGTCAGTATAACACAAACTTGCCCTATTTATCACATCGCTTTTGAAAGCTGGTTTTCAGTCCAGCACTGAGATCTGATGATGAAGTCTAAAGATTTCCCACTGAACAAGATGCTATGATCACATGGACACAAAGAAATGATACATAAAATACATATTTTGAATATCCTAGAAAGCAGTTCTGGTGTCCTCAACATAAAAAGGACATGGAAGTGTTGGAACAAGCCCAGAGGAGGGCCACGAGGATGATCAGGGGACTGGAGCATCTCCCATATGAAGACAGGCTGAGAAAGTTGGGACTGCTCAGCCTGGAGAAGAGAAGGCTGCGTGGACACCCCATAGCAGCCTTACAGCATATGAAGGAGGGGGGTATAGGGATGCTGTGGAGGGACTCTTCATTAGGGCCTGTAGTGATAGGACAAGGGGTAATGGGTTAAAACAGATTAAAAACAAGGGAGGTTCAGAATGGATATAAGAAAGAAATTCTTTACTGTGGAGATGATGAGGCACTG
>JBCJKH010023734.1:0-13800 GCA_039877255.1 Loriculus beryllinus | reverse complement strand
ATCTAGCCACGGGGATTGGGGGGGGTCAGGCAGGGACCCCCGTCCCCGTGCGGCAGTGCCTGCCCTGCCCCTCGCCCCCCAGGCAGCCCAGCCCCGCGGCTGCCCCTGGCCCTGCGCATCTGCACCCTGGTCTGCAGGTCCTGGGGGGACCGGCCCCAGCTCTGCCAGGTACAGGGTCCCTGCTGTGGGAGGGGTAGGGATGAACCAGCAGGAAATGGGGTGGGAGCACATGGATGTGTGTGCCCTGGTGGTCCTGGGTGACCCTGGGCTGTGGTGTGCGTCCCCGTCCCCATGCCTTGGTGGCCCTGCATGTCCATAGATGACGGTGGCCATTCACATCCCCATATCTTGGTGGCCCTAAGTGTCCCTAGCTTATGGTGGCCATCCACATCCCCACGCCTCGATGGTCCTGAGTGCCCCTAGATTGTAGTGGCCATCCATGTCCCCGTATGTTGGTGAACCCCATATGTTGGTGAACCCCATACATTGGTATCCCCAGGCTATGGTGACCATCCATGTCCCCATGACTTGATTGCATCTCCACGCCCTGTTGTCCCTGCATGTCTCCAGGCTATGGTGGGCATCCATGTCCCCATGCCCTGTTGTTCCTGTGTGTCCCTAATCTGTAGGATAACACCCCATGTCTCGACTCTGTGGGGTGACACCCCATGACCCCATGCCTCGGTCACATCCCCATGCCCTGTTATTCCTTGCTTCCCCTCGGTCTATGGGGCGACATCCTATGTCCCCATGCCTCGGTCATGTCCCTTTGCCCTGTTGTCCTGCATGTCCCCAGTCTATGATGGTCATCCATATCCCCATGCCCTGATCACATTTCCATGCCCTGTTATCCCTGCTTGCCCCCACGGGTGACATGGTGTGCCCAACTGCTCAACCTTGTGACAAAACCAAAGTGATGGGGCTCAAGAAAAGCAAGATCTTCATCTGTAGAATGTTCTATCAGAGCACATGTGAGGTTGGGGGAGTGCAGTCATGGTGGAGACTGGTGAGGTTGTGATAAAAATCTACCACCTCTCTGGGCAACTGTCCCAGTGTTTCATCAACACTCATCACAGAAGAATTCTTCCTTATGTCTAGTCTGAATCTACCCTTTTTTCGTTTAGAACCATTACACCTTATCTTGTCACTACAGGCCCTACAAAAATGTCTGTCCCCAATTTTCTTATAGGCCCTCTTTAAGCATAGAAAGGCTACAATAAGTATTTCCAGAGTCTTCTCTAGGCTGAAGAACCCTAACTCTCTCAGTCTTTCCTCATAGGAGATGAAGGTGACTTGAGAAGACCTGGCTGATTAGGTATTGAATCTATTAGGATTTACATAATCTGTTCTGGTGGCTCAACTGTGGGTTGATAACCACCAGCTGAAAGATGGTAAGTGACAACTGGGGACAGTAATGAACAGTTAGAGGTTGTAATATCTTGTAATATCTGGCAATTACTGCCATTGCAACTCTGTGACTGTGCCTGAAGATAGAGTGTGGGAGTGACTTGACTCTGCCAGTGACTAAGCAATTAGCCCCAAAGGCGACATTGCACATTTCTCTGTGCCTCTATTTCCCATCTGTGGAAGCAGAACAGTGCTGCACATTCACTTTCACTTAGCACATTCTGCTTTGACACTGAATGTGAAGATTCAGCATTAAACAGGAGTTTCTCAAATGTATCATGAGGGAACTAGGCATCTACTGAAATACAACTAAAAGGGTAGCTAGAAATTACTGGAGATGAGCCCAAGTCCTTGCAGTAACAACAGTTACACTTCATCTCCTTCACATTCTCTTTTTCATATAGAGAGATCAGAAAGACTTTATTTCCCCATATTAAGCTCACATGGCAAGCTTTTTCTCGGAGCAAAATGCCTACCTACTAAAACATTTGGTTTATGTAAAGGCACAAAGTGGTATTACCTGTGGGGTTTCAGGCTGCAGGGGCCTCCAGGCAAAATACTCTACATGCTGAAGAGAAAATGCAGTTACTGAAGTCAAGTTTATGTTTTTTAACCTATTTTTCTTGAGATAACTTTGTCAGATTGTCAAACAAACTCTCCAAAGGGATTTGAGTCACAACCACATTAAACTGGAATCCAATCTTGTTATGCTGGCCTCAGCGAGTGGATATTCCCTCTGAGCAAGCCTGCACTGTATTAAGCTGCCTTCTGTTTCTTCAACCTAAGCTGTGAATGTATAATCATATTTCCTTTTGAAAATGACTTGTTTTTCTTCATTGCAGAAAGGGGATTGATTTTCCTACAGAGTGTTACACTTGTCGAAGCAGCTATAATCAAATTTCAGTGTAATGTCCCTACACAAGTAATTCCCACAATTAAAACCGTAGCCATTCTGGATACCTGTTGGGTCAGATTCTAATTTTCATATGTATCTGGAATAGGCCCACTGAGAACAGAGGCCAAATCTGCAGCTTGTGCAAATCAAAGTCACAGGAGCCACATCTGTGAATACAAACTGTGGATATAACTACCTATTTTCAATGAAATAAACAGAGTCACTCATTAATAATGGTATGACAAAAGGAAAAAATTGGACCAATAAGTCAAAATAATTCCTTTTCACATCAGTGGATGGCAGAAGCTACGTAATATTTAAAATTTTCCACTATTCCAAGCATTCCTTTATCTGACACTAAATAAAATTTAGCGGAGGTGGATATAAGGATAGCAATGTTTCAGTAGTTAGCTCAGGAGACGTTCCAATTGCCCAAGAACTTCCATGACAAGCCACAGGATGAGAGCAGTAGCTCAACAGGCTATATTTTGGGTGAACAGCCTTGCAATTTAACGAAGATGTTTAAGTCAGTCTTGACAAAAGTGTGGGCTAATACTGCATCCCTTTGTATAGTGTGACTCACAAATACTGCCTTTGCTGTCTCCTCAGCAAACCCACAATTCCTCTCTGAAATTCTGTGATTAAGCTACCGTATCTACTTTTATGGGATATGGAGCACATGATCTGTGCAATATTCATTTAGAAAAACCTCACAAACCTCTCCTCCCCAAAGCCAAGCAACAAAACCCAAGCCACTCAAAAATCCTTTTTTTTTAAGGCTTTACTTTTCCCCAAGTTTCTTCCCGTCTATTGTGATCTGCACCTTTGGAGGCTTTTATTCTTTCTTTGTTTTGCTCCATGATAAAGTCCCAACGTGCCTTTCCTGTGCGCTGGTGATTGACAAGGAAGTCACAACCCTCTTTAAATTGACGCTTATCACATTCTTTGAGTCTCCCTCTTTTCCCTTATACACACACGCAAACATGCATATGCACATACACACAGCCACACACTCCTGCAAAATGGTGAGAACCTAAGTTAATAGCAAATCATTAAGAAAAAATGCATTTTAAATACCAGCTGCATCACAGCTCCCACTTTCTGGTAGCAGTTAGGTGATATAAAACCAACTATAAACTTGCCCTAAAGGGCAGCTCTGGATTTCCTCTGTTACAGGGGGATGAATGTTTAAAGCAGCACAAACAACAGTGCTGCTGAATTTGCAGCTCCACCTATTTTGTGAAGGTCAAGCAGCCATATGCAAGACATATACTGCTGCATGTGTGCATGCACACACACAGAGAAGTGATTAAAAACAAAGCACTTGCCAGCATGCCTTTCGCTTACATCCACTTAGTATTATCTATTGTAGTCGTTCCATTGGAGAACATCGTGTTATTAAGGGAGGCCAGCTCTGCCAAGTCTTAGTCCCCCAGAGGGGACTCACCCATGTGTTAAACATTTTAGCTCTCATAATAGAAGGCTATGCTCTATATTTCAATGACAATTCACTTAGTGTTTACAGATGAGATACTTGTGAGTGCATCCCAGCAAGTAGTGTTTGCTTTTGAGACCAAAAAATTAGGCAATAAAATCATGTAGTGCATATTGTTTGAGAGAGAGATGCACTTTGTAGCAGCCAGCAAACCAGATACTCAAGTTCATCTAGGGGACTTAATATATGCATCAGCCTTGCCCAGTTATGGAAAACCCTAAACACACTTGACTTCCAGAGGCAGCAAGTAGTTATGAGAGTGCAGTAGCTGGAGAGCTTCAGAAATGTAGCTTCCCTTTGCAATTTGGCAAACAAACTGCTCCTTTCTACACTGCAGTCATTCCAAAGGCATTTTGTAACATTAAAAATGGAAGTGTCTCAGGTTGCTTCGTCTGCTTTAGAAGGGAGTGCAGACTTCACAAAATGTTCCTATAAGTAGCGAGCTTGTAAACATGAAGGAGAAAAAAAAGCAGGAATTACGGGGGGAAATACAGATTCCTCATGGAGTCTTTCACCCACTACTCTTCTAAAACAGTCTGGCATCCTGAAGTGACATGCACTTTGGAAGATTGTTCCAGTTTTGGTTTCCTTTAAGTAGATTTGACTTTGTCTCATTTAAAGCGAATGTGTTGCTTTGTTGACATGAAAGTTTTGATGACACACCACCCTAATTGTTTGCTGCTCTGGAGAAGCACAGACCTGCAGCCGATGCTCTATGACATGTTTTTGTGCTTCTCATTGTTATAGTTTTCCACCAACTGATCATCACAGCAAGTCAACCTGCAAATAAGTACTCCTGAGCACTTTAATGAGGCCCTTATCTCTGGCCAACTTAGGAATACTCATTGGCCTCTCCCCTGTTGAACAGCAGCAACTCCAAATAACCCTCCCATTAAAACGAATGCGCTGCTGTCAGAGATGTCAGGTTGAAGGGGCGGCAGGCTTCTGAAGCTGTTATTGCATCATTCTTTCACTGGGCTAAGGTACAATGCCTACCGGAGTGATTAGAGCAATTACTCAGCACTGTTTGTCACAGACAATCAGATCTGACCGGCATGAATACAGCCGTGACCTAGACCTGCCTCTCTAGCAAAGCATTATTATTGGTTGTCATCTTTGCGTTCTGTAGCTCTATGCATGTACCTAAGTTGGAAATGCACTAAGAAAACTTCCTAGCAATTATTTCTCTTTTGTTTCTCTCCTTGATGGGCCTCTCCAATCATCTGCTGCATGCTTTCTTCCCCTTTTGTCTTTCTGCTTGTGTTCCTGCTGATACATACTGTGACTTTCTGCCAACGAGTTAAGTAGCAAAAGCCACTTGGGCGTCTTTAATGTCATCCCTTCTCTGTAGTTAGTTTAGCGTAAACCAGAGAAGGCTGTTCATTGAGGGCTAATGAAGATATGAGAAGAAACCCCAGTATTAGTAAGACCAGATCTCTGTACCTCTCCTTTACAGCATTTTCCATAGCAAGTGCAACGTAGTATGAATATTTCATAGTAAACTGCTTATTAAGATTTAAAAATGCAGATGAAAATATGTTGCTTCAATTAATGTAAAATTCTGTGATTTGTGTTTATGTGGATGGAATTAGGATATTGAAAAAGAATTACACTGAACCCCCTGATTTTGGTTACCTGGTCCCTGTACATGTCTATTTGTTCTCACTCTTGCTCTTCCTTTCATAAAATCATAGAATAGTTTGAGTTGGAAGGGACCATCCAGAGGTCATCTAGTCCAACCCCCCTGCAATGAGCAGGATGTCTTCAGCTAGATCAGATTCTCCAAAGCACACCCAGATTGGTCTTGAATGTCTTCATCTCAAGATTTGTTTGAGATCTGCAGGAAAGCAAGGACAATCACATCTCTGCTCTCTACACTTTGCTTTCCTTACAGGGACAAAAGTATCCAGCTGTGCTGCAGCTCTGAACTGCCACATTCACTCCTCTTTTTTATTTATTTTTTTCTTTTTTTTTTTTTTTCTTTTCTATGCACATAAAGGTATTTCATCAGTATCACTAAAGGAAGACACAAAATTCATAGACACATATGTTTCAGGAGGCTGAGATGCTACAGTGATACAACTTTAGACAGCTGAATTGGTAAGGAAACTTAAGGCTGCCTAGTACTTAGTACTGTTCAACAGAGCATTGATACAAATGTCTTGCATGCAGGTGTATGAGGGAGGCAATAGGACATAGTTTAATGCAGATCATGTCAGCAGAGGTTCTTACACTATTTCTATCAGCTGTTAATGAGGAAAAGAAAAAGCTCTTGACAAGAATGAGTGTGTGAGCAAGACTTCAAATCACAGTAAGGGCGAGATCTTAAATGTGCATTATTGTGATTATTGTTGCTAAGAAAAATGCCTGCATTGTTACTTGAAGCTGGTACTAGTAATGAAGGAATAAATGGCCCTCTGATCACAAAGAATCTCAGCAGCAACTCTGTCACATTAGTACAGTAATTTCAGTATTGCTTTCAAAACAGTTGTTCATAGCAATCAGTTAGCAGCACATAAAATTCTTTGCAATTATTTTTCCAGGAAGTAGTTATGTACCAAAAAGTTTGTAATACATGCTATGCTCTGTGATAGTCTAAGGACCCTGAGGTTTCCCAACCACTTGACTAGAATCAGGTAACATATCTACCTCACACAGGCCACATGTTTACCTTACATGGGGCCACCGGATTCTTTCACATGCCCCTTAAACCATCTTTTCTCATCTTGTCTGAATCCGATCAGCGCTCTGATACTTTTTGGATACCATGGATAAAGGTATTGGGATGCAGGGCACAACAAAGAATATTTCAGCCCTTTGACTTCGGGGATAAAAAACTGGAATGCTTTGTATTTTGTCAGATCCTTAAATCCTTTGAAAAGGTTTAAGGATAAAAGCTTACAGTTAGCTAGAAAATAATACACATTTGCAATAATAGAACAAAATTACAAATAGATAAAGTAAGAAAATGTGTTACTAAGATTATACTTAATAAGTATCCTACTTAGTTGACTTAGCATCTCAGCTGCCTGTCAGACTGCCTGATTAGCCTTTACAATGTACCCTAGGGCTGGTATATACCCTTGCAAATTTTTAAAGGTATATCTTTTTTCTCACTAGTGAAGGTAGTTGCCAGAGCCATCCAGCACAACTGCTCTGCACAATCTGTTTGTTTTGTAGCTCAGAAAAGAGTAATTGTCTCTTCCTGTTCACTTTCCTTTATTGACAGTAAGGAGGTAATGCAGGGGATCAATTCTTTTACCTTCTTTAAGGTTACCAATTGCTTATCTTAATTGGCAGATTCCTGTGTTTGACTTTAATCAGTTTATTCTTGCAATCAAGAACACAATAGCAAAGCTTTAGAAATCTTACAATTGTCAGTAGATACCTCTTATTAAATGTAAGTGTAATCAGCCTTTTAACACCAACTATTGGAAGATAAAACCTCAGTTTGAATGGTTTTGATTTGGTAATATCCAGATACTTCCTGTTAGTTGAGGTAGGGTCCTTTCACACTTAGTTTAGAAGGCAAAACTGGATCTTCTGAGGGAAACTGAAACCACAGCAAAACTCTGTCATCTGACTCAGTCTCATGCTGACCATTTACACGGTTACAACATTTCTTTAGTCTGAGGCAGCAAAAAAGAGAATGTTGGTACACACTTACTTAAATGTTTCTGTAATTTATTACTAGGAAATGCATAGTCTTGAAGGCAATATGTCATACAAAGTAACTAAAGTAAATCAAAAGTTGAAACGCTTGGATATTCTTGAATCTAAGAACTAAGTTTAATAACACGGCTGCAAAATGAGTTTTAATCAACTAACTTTTTCTCTGCTGTGCAGCCAACAGCTTACTATAGGGGCATTGCCACTTCTGCAAATTCTCTTGTAAGAAGTGGTTTGAAAACATGTGCTGTTATCCTTAGAGAACCCACTGAATTCAGTTATTATCCGGTGGGTGAATGCACTGCAGAACCAGAGCCTTAATGGAGCTTAAAAAGCTGTCAGATGCTCTTTCTCACTGTTTGATTACCCTCAAGGTTGGAAACTACAGGAGGACATGCTTCTGTTCTCAGGGAAAGACTTCATGATATAGACTCTATGTGTTAAAACTTAAGGAAACAGTAGAGACTGGTGAAATGAGTGGAAGTGTTAAGTACACATGGAAGGCAAAGTCAGGCCATCAACTTGGTAGATTTTCCAAAATCTTGAACTCCACAAGATTAACTAATCCATATAAACCAGTAGCTAAACAGTAATAATTTGTGTGTCCTGATATTTTCCTAAAATGTTCTGGGGTCCTACATAACTTGCTTCTTTTATTGGCACTATGAGATGGCTACTAAGTTCAATCAAATATGGCCTTTACAACTAAAGATCCCTAAGAAAACCAGGTTAATATCTCTTAAACTAAACAATTTTCCTAGTGCAGTAAGTTCACTATTTGGCTGAATTAATGATATAGCACTGCTCTCAAATTAATTGTTAGTAAAGCTATGACTGAAACTTTGCCAACATTTGTCTAGGGGAAGAATGGCAGATCTTAGTGATTCTGAAGTTTTGCAAATGATGAGGAAAAGGCAAAGAAAAAGAAAAGTCAGGTTGTTGGATCTGAATTCAGCTGATCTGACTGCATGTGGCAGTCTGCCTCCATGTGAGTTGGTAGCTGTTGGACCACAGTACAAGGCTGCATCTTTTTGTATCCATTATATTTGAATGGATTTAATAAATTCAAATATCAGCTTACTTTTTCCTGTTTCACTCACTTTTCTCTGGTAAGAGCTAACTTCCCTCAACATAGCTGCATCATCATTATTGTTATTATCTGCTGTTTTAACCACAGACAATATACCCAATGTTGTACAAGACTAAAATTGTCCCATTTACCAAGAAATTTATGATCAAAAATATTGAAGTTCTGACTTCAGAGTACAACCATTCTTGAGACAGTGACTGTACTTAGCCATCTGGAAGAAAGATTTACCAAAAAAGATAACTAAAAAATAGCTAACAAACTTTTTCCAAGCCTTGTAGAAAGTTCACACTTTTTTAACCGTGCTTTTGGAACACCCTGGGGAACATCAGTGCTGTGAGCATACTCAGGTTAGTTTTAAATGGTTTACAGGGCTAGCTGTGGCAGCCTGGAGCCTCACCTGTGTTAGTTACTCTGCTGAGAAGCAGAAGATTAAAGCTTTTATAGGAAGGGTTTGCAATGCTCAAGCTGATTAACAGCACAAAATCGCTGTTTAATTATTACACGTTCAACTTCTCCCCTGCTTTAGACATTAGCAGGAACATCAGGAGCACCTGAGGTTCAGCAAACCCCCATGATAAGGCAAGACAACTGAAAGGCTCCTCTCAAACAAAAAAAAAAGCACCAAAATCACTGGTAGCCTTAAAGCAGACAAGTGCGTGGTCAGTGTGTGTAGATGTGCTGGGGTGGTCGTCACTTTGCAGCTCCACACTGAGCCAGCAGCACAGAGAAAAAAAGCTATTAACTGAATAAATCTGTGGCCACAGTAGCTCTCATGATAGGGCACTAATTCCAGATAAAACCATAAAAGACATAAATTGAGCCAGGATAATCTCACTCCAGTAATTTAAATATGGTGAAAGTATTTGGATGTATTAATTTTGTACTGCTGGTGTTTCTGCCAAACTGCATACTGTCTGCTTTGTTCAAACTTTTAGTTGAAACTAGCACCTGATCTCTTTCAACCTAGTATAACATCCACAAGAAAAAAAAGCTGGCATAACCTCTGTAAAATGTATACAGGCTAATTGAACTGAAAAGCAGTCCCGAATGTGTACATACCTATATGGGACCTGTATGTCTTCTGCTCCAGCAAAGAGTAGGTCTGACATGATGTGTGCAGATCAGCCTTATATTTACTGTGGGAAGTAAATATGAGGAAATGTTTCCCCTTGGCCTGAAACTAGCCTCATGAATTCTTGCCCCAGTCTAAGCTACATATAATATTAATTACATATTAGTAGTCTGTTCCCATGGTTACGAGAAGTGGGTTCTGATCCCCAGTTCACATGTGATAAAGTAGCTGTAGCCAATCCAGGTCTATGAAATCTGCTGCTGTTATTCCCCTCGCTGGTACATTCAGCTTCTAAAAGCATGTGTGTATCAAGTGCAGATTATGTGTGTAGGAAACCTAAAACAAAATTAGGAGAATTATAAAGCTTTGGTCTGGTACTTAAACCAAGAAAATCATTTTTGTTTCTTCTGAAGTAATTTTTTCTTCACTTTCTGTTGGAGGGAAAAGAATTTTCCTTCTTTGCTTTACTTATTGTGCTTTGGATAGAACAGTACACAGTGAAAGAAAAGAACAATATAACCAAACACAGTATGGAACTAGATCAAGGGAGTTGTAACATGCAAATTAAGATTTTTTTTTTTGCTTCTTCTTCTGTAACTTTTCTCTTTAAATGTTCGTTATTAAGGATCCATATTTTTCTCATACATGCAAAGCCTGTCCAAGATGTAGCAAGATAAGTGAATAAATACTATTGGTTTAGGCTTCATGTTTTAGGCTGGGTTTCTGTGTTGTAAAAATTCCCTTTTGCCTTCCATCATGTTTGCACCACTTAATTCTCCTATTCCTTACCACAAACATTGAGACCTTGGCTCTGACAGTTTCAGGTCTTCCAAACAGGTGCTATTTCCCCAGTAGCTTAACTACACTCTTCCCTGGAGTGTGTACACAGCAAGAACTCTGCATTTATAATTTAATCCTTCAAAGATATGCAATAGTGAATGACATGACACACAAAGACACCTTACCTAAGATCTTAAACTCAATTATTCTGTTACTATACAGCATGAAGAATTCAGATCTGGATACAGCAATAAAATCTACACACATTTCATGCCTTAATTTTTTGGTTACTCTCAAAAGATCTTTTGATTCAGGTCAGTCCTGAATTGATTTTTCGACACAGACTTCTGTTGGAAACACTGAGTCTCTGTCTTTATCTCTCTATTCTAAGTAAACTTGCTCTGTACCTAGTTGCTGGATGATTTTCCTATAACAAGGATATATTCCTTCATCCTTTCACCTGTCATGTGTTTCCAGTCTTGCCATGTGAGTTTCACACCCAGTACTTTTGTTTCCTAATGAGAGGTTTGTATTGCATAATTCCTTCTCTCACAGAAAAATTGGATGGATTACTTTCCTCACTCTAACCAGTTATTGTTACACAGGGTTTGCATTTCAATAGGAGACCACTGATGTTTAAAGGGCCGTATTTTCCCAGGGCTGGTCAATATAGCATAAAACGCAGGTAGCATATGGTAGATCCTTTTTACTCTGAAATGTTTGATGATATTTTCACAGTAAAATTAGAATTCATAAGCTGCAGATAGACAGATTCCCCAATGTGTCACAGTTCAGTTTTATAAAGCAAAGACTTACTTGAGAGGCGGTGCTCGTGGGTTCTAATACATTTAACATCACCTTGGTAATGAAGCTAAACATCAATTTGAATTAACAGTTTGAAGATGGCTTGAAAGAGGGAAAAGGGCTTTTGTAGCTTGTCTGAAGCCACCGGCGCAAAATGCAGAAACACTGGGTAGAATCGCTTTCTGAGCACCATTCTTCTGTTTAGCTACCATGGCTTACTTACCTGCCACTCCAGTAGCAGTTTAGCAGATTTAGGTCAGACTGAAAAACACAGCTACCATTAATGGAAGAAATGTATAGTTCCAGCTTGCATTTTAACAAGATTTCTGTTAGGAATATGCAGCCGGGTGAACACAGTAAAACTACTGCAGCAGTGGATGAGACTGTGATTTTTTGAACAGTAGTTGACATATTGTTTTGATTTCAAGAAAGGCATATTAAAAAAGTTGCTCATGTCTTATGCAAGAGCAGGATATATGCAGAAAGCATTGTGCCATTGTATAAATAAAAGACTGAAAAATTCTAATGGTGAGTAATAGGGTTTTCAAAAAATGACAATGAGAAAATTGTGCCAAAGTGAATACACAAAAAAGTGTCCCTTAAAAAAGACTGTGTCATTACAATTTACCTGTTGATTTGATATACAGGAACTTAAGAGCACTTGCTATAGGAAATTAAAGAGGTTTTAAAGTATCTTCTTTGGTGTTTTACCAGAGACTGCTCACAAAAGTAATGTGGCTTTGCTCAGAATTTTATTACAGGTCCTTCTAAAATAAGGGGGGGTGGGGGGGAGGAGGAAAATGCAAAACCACTGAATGTTCAAGTCTCTGATGATGGCTTAAAACTTTCACTCTAGGTGGTGATGACTTGCTTTTCAGTCCTTTTGGTTCTGTGGCTAATTGTAACAGCTATTTTTCCATACAAAATGTATTGCTTTCTAATATATTTACATCTAGGTGATTTAGCACTTCTTGTTAATTATTAACCTACAGTTGTGCTTAGAATCATGCATTTCTTCTTACCAATTTCTTAATTAAATTATTAATACAATTTTTCTCAGAGTTCAAATTCCCTTTGCTTTATTATCCTACAATTTGAACGTCTTTATTGTCCATGTAGGACAATGACTTGTGGCTGGACAACATGTTCAAGTTCTGACAGTCTGCCCCTTCCTCCTTGCCTGGGTTCCCTGAAGCTAGGGTGCAAATTAGTATGTGTGCAGTGCTGGCAGTCAGGGGACAAGGACCCTGGTAAGAAGCACAGTGCGAATAACTTGACAGCACAATGTCCTTATAGATACTTTTGGCTTCAGCTGCATGGTAGCTTGGATGGTTTGGGACAGAGAATTCTTCAGTTCCACTTAAGTCATAGTTAATCAAAATACTGGCATGTTTTTGGCTGATATTGTTGATTAAGCAACAATAAGTTTATAATAAGTTAAACAATAAGATTAAGCAAGTCCTTTCTCTTTTGACATCTTTTTGTTGTTATCATTCTTGCCATCACCATTAGGCATCTGCTTTTGAAATGGTACCATGTGAATTAACAAATTACTTATAACTAAATTATGTAAACCATGTCTGTGTGACAGTGCATTCTGTAACTGAAAAAGACAATGGAGTCAAATTCTCTGAGCTCAACAGTATTTTACATGTGAGTGCAGAATAAGCTAAACTGTTCCCAGTATTGTTACCATGCCGTTAACACTGGTGTAACTGCAACTGTATTAAGGGACAGTATGAAGTGTAGTCATAGCTCTGAATTGAAAATCAGCACTGTCTCTAAAAAAATTGACATAAATTTAAATCAGATTTCCACAGGGGTTCCATCTGCATATTTTTAAATATCAGGAGACTTAAAAAAGTCTCTACATAGAGCCACACAGCATACCGACCATATAGCTTCTCCAAGATGGGTGGCAGAAAATACTTACATCTGCAAATGGCAATATTCCTGTTTTACAGACTCAGAAGTCTGTGTTCAATGACTGAGTCAAATATGGTGACAGAGGAAATCTGCAACAGAGGTACTAACAAAACTCAGATCTCCTGCGTTCACTCTTGTATCCGTCCAAAGATTTCCTCATTTCTGTACAGCCAGCATTCTGTAAATTCCTGTGATTATCATTGTCCTGCTTTGATAATGTAAAATACTGTGAGAGTTTTTGAGAATAACTCCACAATAGGTTTCTTTCAGTATTTTTTGTCAGGTAGAGAACAGACATCTTAGAGACTGTCTTTACTTTGGGCAAAGAGAATGAAAATTTATGGCCTTGACTAATTTTGTGTTTGTTGCTCATTTCCAAGTGCTGTTATTAGTGGGGTTCTTTATCAATTTGTTGCGAATTTGTAGTCACAGAGTAAGAACAGTAAGTGCAGAGCATTAATTGCAGATGGGATATACAGTTAGTACTACCCTCAGCATGTATGAAAGTATGCGGTGATTATTTATTATAGAAGATGACTGAGCACTGGGAATAACTTATGCACTGGTTTGATGCTGCAGTTGGTAACCAGAATATTCAGAACATACATGATGTGCTTGAAACAACCATATAATTAGATGACTTTAATCTCATTATGATATGC
>JBCJKH010023731.1:0-16072 GCA_039877255.1 Loriculus beryllinus | reverse complement strand
TGAAAGTCAAAAACACAGCACTGCACCAGCTACTAAGAAGGAGGAAAATGACTGCTACTGCTGAACCCAGGACATCAATGAAGGTTGACCACTGTGCATATCTGCTACAGCGGCTATAGAGCACCAGCAAGTCCTGCAGCAATAACCACAACCTACACATGTGCCTAGGAACAGGCTCTCTTCCAACACATTCATTACTCCTATGGACAGAAGAGTTGATAAGGGAAAAACACAAAAGCAAAGACCTGAGTTAGCAATATTCCAGTGTCTGAAATTAATGGGAATTGGGCATTAAGTATCTTTTCATAGCTTGGGGCAAAATGAAATGTCAGCAGAACAGAGCCCATTTGCTCTCCCATAACCCCAGTGCTGTGACTCTACATTTGTGAGGGACAGAAATGTTGCCTTGGTCATATCATGGTGGTGTGGTTTCAAGGCTCCTGGTCTCCTTATGCACTGTATTGGAAGACTGGAAATCGAATTAAGGTCAGAGAGTCCCACCAGGTCCAGCCCGAGGTAATTTTCTTCATGTTGTACAGAGAAGCAAGGTAATTTGGGATATGAAACCCAAAAAGTGAAGTGCTGCTGCTTCTGCAAGGCATCTGAAGATCTTTCAAGATGGTCTCAATGTCATCAGTACCTCAGAGCCTGTGTTTCCTTCTGGCTTCATGTTTCTAAAGACAAAAAAAGCAATGCTCTTTGTGTTTGAGATGGTATGTTGCTATGTGCAGTCTCACAGGGAGTCTTAAAAGTCTTTTTCTGATCATTCATGACAATGACTGCCAAAGCACTTGAGTCTATCAAATAGTATGACTAACGAAGCCATTCTCACGTTACCCAGATCAGCTCCTTTGCAATTTACTGTCTCTGATCCTCACTGTGGATTTGCTGTCATCATTAAGCTAAGGCATTTGCTTTTAAATGAATGCCCAGACAGGTTGTGGAGTCTTCTTCTCTGGAGATACTCAAGAGCTGTCCAGGCACAGTTGTGAGCAGTGTGCTCTAGGTGACACTGCTTGAGCAGGGAGATTGGACAAGATGACTCCCTGTGGCCCTTTCCAGCCTCAACCATTCTATGACTCTGTGATGGTGTCAGCCTTCCAAATATGCTGATCTTTATTGACTGAACAGTTTTTTTCACCTTGTGAAGGCAGGGTATTTCCAGTTTGTTTCTGTTACATTAGCATTTGAAAATAAGATCAAGGAATTCAATACTACTTTGGACTTTTTGATGCTTAAATAATCTACAGAATCAAAATCAGATCCTTACTGGCAGATTGACAAGAATTAACCTTAAGTTAAGACCAGTAGCTGACCTTCAGGATGCTGAAGGCAACAACAACTTTATATTTAAGCAATGCCATGGTATGCTTAGAATAGCACTTCTTTCTTTTTCCATTTTTTCTTTCTTTTTCCATTTTTTCTTTCTTTTTCCTGTGTACCAAGAATCAGAGAACTAAGAAAGACACTGGGCCTCCATTTTGCAACCACGGCTCTATAGAAATCCTTATGAGAGATTTACTTTGATTTGGCTTAAGTCAATCGCTTATAAATCTGGCTCATAGAAAGATAAACTGCTGCTGAAGAGAAATACATGCATTCACATCTGAGCCTATGTGACAGTTTAGAAACAGATCTAATTGATTCTTCTTTATTTTCCAGCAGTTTGGACTCCAGAACCGAGATGCAATTTGGATCTGTCAATGCTTAAAGACCTGTGTTGATTTATATTGCAAATTACCACTAAAAGGTATGTGTCTACTCCCAGTTAAGAGGCTGTGATGAGAAAATAATCTAAGCCGTATTCTTGTGTGTATCTATTTACTTCCTGTATTTGCCTGGTCAAACCTTGTGAGAGACGGTGGCATTTCCGTCAGATCTGGAAAAGGTTGCTTATGGTCTTGTATAGTTTCTAGACATACAGACATGGAATGGAATGTTTTATATAGAAATGCAGACATGGAATGGAGTGTTTTCAAGCAATTGGGTTAGCACTTACTCCTTGTTGAAAAGAATGCAGTTAAAATCTTGTGTACATATGATGGTGTTCTTAATCAAATATGTTGACAGTTTTTCCTGAGTGAGATGCTATTCAAAAAATAGCACAGTGCTTTAAATGCTTTTGATCTCAATTAACACTCAATTGTAGGGAAGTCTTCCATGAAAAAAGTGATACCTCTGCAGGTGGTTTGTGCATCTCTGTAAGATGAAAAAAGACTGATGGAGACAGGTAGCACTGAAGCAGTTTTGCTCATGTACAAACAAAGGCACAAATTCATCTGTCCTTGTGTATACAGGAAGGATTGAACACGAACCATGTTCTTGGCTTTCAGGACAAAGCCTTGTTTCACCTGCTCGCAATCATGTTTAGAGCTTGTCCAGGCTGTGCATTCAGTTTCAGTTTTTTTCATGCCCAAAGGGGTTTCCCCTCTTTCTCCTCCTATTTTGCATCTGTATTGAAAATAATACCTAGCAAAACCTCTGCCTGCATACTATTTCATTCCCAAATGGATTTGTCTGTGATTTTTGTCATGCAAAGCAACAGGAGGGACGGCAACAGCATGTGCTTTAGGTTTCCAGGGAGCTCCAGGACGGGCTCTAGATTATGGCTACCAAATCAGGCAAGCAGAAATCTGACTATAAAAGCTACAGTACAAGGACTCGAGTTCCCACCTGAGAACTTCTCACGCACTGAACAAAGCTTTTAATTTCCAAGGAAAGTTATCCAGGTAGAATGTTCAGAAGACCGGGCTGGATGGGGCTTGGAGCAACCTGCTCTAATGGCAGGTGTCCCTGCCCATGGAAGGCAGTTGGAACTGGATGAACTTTAAGGTCCCTTCCAACCCAAACCAATCTGTGATTCTATGATTCTAAATTGTGACACAGGAGAGTTAGGCTCTCTGCACCCATGTTTTTTCAGTGGAATTAGAGTACCTGATTTGTTTAGCATACACCTAAAATCTTTGCAAACACCATGTTCAAAATAGCAAGGAGTTGGGGGCAGTTAGAAGAACTAAGTCCTGCCTTAGCCTCCCCCTCTGAAATAGTGAATGGTGTGTTTAAAGTTTCCTCTGCAAGTATTGGGCAAAAGATTTCAAGTGTGAATCTCTGTATTTAGCTGTTTCTGGCAGATTTAAAGGGAGATCTGGCTAATCTTCCAGTGCTCTGGAAAAAACTGGGAACTGAGTTCTGAAACAAGCCACCATACTCCCTGCTTACCCTCTCTCCCAGAAAGGGTGCAGGAGGAACGGAATGGGGCTCCTGTATGACACCAACATGTCCTGTTGCACATTACCCTAAAAGCAAACTGTCCAAACAGGCTGGAGGCTCCTGGAACTTTTCAGACCCCTACAAAGCACTTCGAGCACTGTCTTCTCTGCGGTGTACTAGTTGGGGCTGACCACGCTTCATTGCGCATTTGTTTATCTTGGTAAAACAACGAAAAGCAAACGCCTCCTCCCCGCTCCCCCAGAGTTCATTCATTGGATCCGCAATTCCTGTTGCCTCGCTATTTTCCAAGGCTTTCTGGCTCTTCCCGTGGGAATGACGGTGGACGAGGGGGCCGCGGCTGACACCGGCCCATCCCCGTCGCGCCCTCTGGCGGCGGCAGGGCGCGAGTCCCCTCGCAACCTGTAGGAATGCTGGATGCAAGGGTACGAGATGACGAGGTAAAGGGCGGTGAGAGAAGTGTGCAGGCGAAGGGCAGATCCCAGCGCCGGGTAACGCTGGTGAGTAACTGGCTTTTCCTCGGGCAGAACCTACTCTTCCACAGGCTTTCCCAGCAGAACCTTCTCTTCCATGCAGAAACACCACATGACATTACTAAAAGACAATGGTGATGTGATTGCTCCACATGGAGTAAATACATCCACTGGCCATGGGAGTGCGGCTTTCAGGAAAAGAGAAATTTTTATATAACTGTATAGTGGCAGGGTTTGGGAAATAATCTCTGGTCATGAGAAAATATGGATTTCTCCAGACCCAAGAAAGCGTTTGGACAGAAATGCTTTGTGTAAAGAAAACAAAAGAAAATAAAGACTAAAAGGTTTTGAGAGGGAAAAGCAAGGCAAGGATGGACTGGCAGGAGGACTGGAGCGTGTCTCTCTCCTGGGTTCCAGGGAGCAGACATGATATATTCCTGTAACAGAACTGCATCAATTGACTGTAACTACAGTTTTCCCTTTTACGACTTCAGCCTTTGGCTTATTGTTTTGCTAAGACTGTCAGTTACCATGAAGTTCAGCTTTAAACTACAGCTTTCACCCTTTTTTATGCTGCTTGTGTCTTTCTCAAGCAGCCTAAAAGTGACAACCTAATTTAAACCCAGTGCTTAAAATTTTGCCAAGGGGCTCAAAGCTCTGCCTTTGTGTGTGTTTCCATACAACCGCAGTGCAATATAACATTCCCTTAATTGTTTTAGGTTGTTTGAGAGTGATTCTACTATTTACTCCAGTTTGCAAAAATACAGGATCATTTTTGGAGTGGAAAATGGATTTTAGGGTGGCTAATTATGGCACATTCCACTTCCTCATAAGCAATCTAACAGTCCTCTGGAAGTGATTTTAAATGTTTTCCCTCCAAACACTGTTGAACACTTTGCCTCAAAAGAAAGCAAGTGTTGAACCTATTTTATTATTTAATAACAGAAATTAGGAAAAAGCACAAGAAACAGCAGAGAGATGAGGAAGAAAATATCAGTGAATCTATCACACCAGCAGCCTAACCACTGCTGTTTTCCTGTGACAACAAGGAGTAAAGATGGATTTGGAGAATGGTTTTGAAGTGACTGAGGAATTCACATACTGGGTAGATAAAAGCATAGTGAAAGACAGAAAGAAGAATACTTGCACTCAGCCTGAATGATGCTAGAGCATGGGCTGGCAGAAGCCTCAAAAGTAGGCATGTTGACCAAGTGCTATATCCCTTTGGGAAGACCTTTTACTACTGTATGAATGGCCTGACTAAAATGCAAATTTGCCTACTCAAAAAGATGTGTAGGGCAAAGCCACAGGGAGGGTTTGAAATCCTCCCTTCCCCTTTTGACTATTCCTTCTCCAGGACTCTTATCACCTCCATCCCTGTCAGCTTGGCTTTTGGCTGCGATGCAGGTCCTTCTCTGTCCTCATCCCCAGGCTACGATCAAGTCTTGCAAGCTTCCTCTCTAATGCCTTCTCACAGGGGTCCTGTTTCTCTAGGCTGCTTTACTAGAAAGCTGTCCTTTTCCATACAGCTGCTTCTCCAAACCATCCATTCTTCAGGCTTCCTTAAAAGCACAGACCTTTTTGCTCCAGATTTCCATTGATTCTTCTTGCTCTTTCACTTTTTTTGGGTGGACATATGGCTATAATTCTATCTTATGGTTATCTCAAGCAAAGAGCAGTGGCTAAAACTGTGTCAGTGAGTTTAAGCCCAGCTTATTTCACTTATTCCACAACAATCTTTAGATTAGACATTTTAACATGAAATTACTTGCTGAGAGCAGAATTCAGTGCTATGTATAGACTTAGTAAAAACTGTCTTACACAAAATGTAAAGCAAAACCTATTTTAAAACTCAATGCTCACATAAGGCTTAAATTGTCCTCAGACTCACACCAACACCATGGAAGAGTGAACTCTACTCTGTACAAAAAGAGATGTTTGGCCACCACCTGACAGCAGCCAGAATGAAGTTCTTCCTTTTGCTCTCCAGGAAATCACACAAACATAGCTCAGATCAAAGCAGCCATGCGTGATGCTCATGCTTTAGTCATAGTTTATGTGTGTAATAGCTGCTTAAAATAGATGTTGATGTTTTCAGTTTCCAGTGTGAAAGTATGGCTTCAGCACCACAGGGAGCTCTGCAGCAGGGCTCAGAACACAGAGAAGCAAACTCACAAGGTCTTTTTCTGAAGGGGTGGGTGATACTCAGGGTGAAGACATCTCCATAGCCCCCACAAGTGTATTTTGTATGACTGGGATTTTCATTAGGCTATCCCCCAGTTCAGGGTGGCAGCTGAAGTCTATTCATGCCAGGCTGTGATTGCTCATCACTTTTAGACTCCAACTTCGAGAATGTATACAACTTCCAGTGCACCCAATTTATGAGCTTTAAGAATCTGAATTTTAGTTAGTAAAGTTAAAATTCTACTGCATCATATGCCTCTTTCTTAATATGTCATGACTCTGTGTGTTTCTGCAAATCCTTTCACCCAGACTGTGCCTTCCTAACCAAAACTCATGTGGGACTTTTTATCCAAGTATCAGATCAAAGACACTACTTCCAGCTGTTCTTGGCCAAATGTTGCAGTTGGTAACAACTAATAAACAATTAATGCAGCAGCACTCTTCTGGAACTTATTTAATTCACAAGAAAAGCAAAGAAAAAACCAGAACAGTGAAGTACTGCATCTTTAATGTCAGCAGAGGAGGGGTTAAAATCAATAGAACTTGATTCCTAGGCATGCCTTTGATGTTGCAGTGTCTGCTTCAAAGATAGTGTTTTGGTTTCTATCTGAAGATCAGGTCATAACTCCAGGATAGCACTTCAGGATCTCCCACCAGTCCTTCCTTTGGTATTTTCCACATATGGTGTATTATGTATGTGCACAACATTATATGTTATGTATTATACATTAGGCAGCCCAAAAGGAGGAAATATTGGGGTTTGTGATCACCAGGTATTTCAGGGCATTTGTCACCAATACTTGGTCCCCAAGTATTACTGACAAAGAAAATGGTGAAGTTTATTTTAGAATGTATAAACAGATATGTTACAGATGAGATATTGAGAGAGTTATGCTGCTCTGTTTGGCACCACCAAGGTATCCAATGAAAGTACTACAGCTAGTATTGGGCACTGCACTTAAGTACATAAGTCAGTGAGGTGCAGAAGACAGCAATAAAAATGAGAAATGAAAAAAAATTATGTTCTTGTGAAAAAGGTTGGAGGGGTTGGATTTACATCTTCTGAAAAAGAAGACTGGGGGGGCAAGACAAGAAAGGACATAGAGATATTTCAAAGGTCTGTGGGTTGTCGCATAGAACAGTGAACATCTGCGTCCTCAGCAGACACTACAACAGGCATTGGATTAAATCACAGCAAGGAAGATGAAAATATGTCTTTGTCAGCACTTGAACAGGCTGCAGAGAGAATCTCTGTCCATGGTGGGGTTTAAGACCAGCTTAGACAAATGAAATTGGGGTGATATAAAAATATGGTTATCCTGTCTCAGGACAGTAGGCTGGTCTGGGTGAGCTCTTCGAGGTGAGGTGGGTGTCAGGCTATAGGTAGGTCAGTGCAGGTACAGTCATTGCCAATCCACGAGTTTCATGCTAATGAAGTGTTTCAGTGTTAACACTCATATGACAGGGATGCTGAAGCAAACACTTCCTCAGAGGAAATAAAAATTTGGTGGGAGACCATCTTCAGTGTTACAGCAACACCAAATGTGTCTGCTCTACTTATTAACAGCATTGAGTAACAGCTGCCTGCAGTACCTGACAATCCATGGTATCTCTGCAACATAATACAAGTAATACACAGATGCTCCAAAACCACAGGGGAATGTGCTGGTATTGAAGCAAGTAAGAAAGGTAATCTTTTGGACTTGTGCTTCAGAGATTTAATAGAAAAGCATTGTGGTCATACCAGGAAAAGCTAGAACTGACCCTGTCTGGGTGCTATTATGTCTCTAAACTGATGGCTTTGTGTACGGTGTGCTGGGTGTCCTCATTTTCAGCTGAGGAAGCAAGAAAGGTGGGTGAAAGGAAGACCAAGGATAGACAAGATGCGCATTCTTTTCTTGTAGCTGATTAAAAACAGTCAAATTATATAAAGTGCAAAATCTCCCACTAGTAAAAAGAATAGTACAAGTTTACACCACACAATAGGAAGTTACAGAACTCCAAGAATGCAAATGTTCTGTATCTGTTAAAATGCAGAACACCCCCTAACAATATTTGGGTAGATGTCTCTGCTTTAACACTGTCTGGCATGAAATGGATGACCTTTTGATTTCAAAGAGTTGGTTGGGAGGCAGAATTTTAACACACACTTTGTGGTAAGTCATTCTGTGGTATGTTAGTGCCATGTTCTTGTATTATCTAGCACTATGGAAATGGAATGAGGAGGAAGGACTAAAGGGATTAGAGCATATGACGTATGAGAAGCTGAGAGCCTGGACTGTTAAACCTATAAAAGAGAAGGCTCTGAGGGGATTTTATCAATGTGCACAGAGGGAAAAAGAGTAGACAGCGATGGACTCTTCTGGATGACAGGACAAGGGGCAGCAGGCAAGGTGGAAGTACAAGAAATTCCTCTTATAGAAAACCCATTTTCATCATGTAGATGGAAAAGGTTGTGGTGTCCCCATCCTTGGGAGCTACCCAAACCCCAGCAGGACAAGGTCCTGAGCAAGCTGTTCTGGCTACAGCTCCTGAGCAAGCAGGCTGGACCAGGCGCTCTCCTCGAGTCCTTTCTTCCACCAAGGAACCTGTCATTCTGAGGGAGCAAGGTAGGTCTGCTGTTTTAATGACGGAAACAGCAGCGTTGCATTTCCCCCGTACTCGGATCAGAGCCACCACCCAGTTCTCCCCCTTGCCTCTGCCCGGTCATTTGCTCGTTCCTCCTTTTCCCTCCATGCTTTAGTATGCCACAAAGCTGGCACAGATGCTCTTTCTGGGCCCGATAAACCGCGGGAAGAGGCGCTCATAGGGCTCCTTCAGGGCACGCTACTTCTTGAGGGTCCTGCCGCCGCTGCTCCCCTCCTCACACCAGCACCCACGGTAGCGGCGGCCACTGCCCGACTGCCCCCGGAGCCTGCCCCCGGAACCCGCCGCCGCCGAACTGCCCGGACGGAGGTGCCGACGGAGCCGGCTGCGGCGTGACAGACAGCAGCCATGGCCCGGCCCGGGCAGTGCCCCACAGCGGCCCCCCCGTCTCGGCAGCGGCGCAGGCGCAGCCCGGGAACGACAACTCCCGCGAGGCGCCGCGGCGGGCGCGCAGGCGCGGGCAGCTGGGGAGGGGAGGGGAGCGCTGATGCAAGAGTCGAGCGCGGCGGCCGCGGGTAACGGCTGATCCCGGGAGCCCGCTGCTCCGCTCCGCCTGTGCCCCGCGCCCCGCTCAGCGCCAGGCCGCAGCCATGTCGGGCGACGAGGTGAGACCCGGCAGCCACCGCCGCCGTCGGGAGAGCCGGGCCCGAGGCCTGCGCAGCGGCCGGGGCCGCCGCCATGTGGGCGACCGGGCCTGAGGCCTGCAGCCGGCAGCGAGCGCGGCCTCCGCCCCTGGTGCGGAGCCGGCTCCTCGGAGCTCGGGTGGGCGGCGGTGTGCGGGGCCCGCAGCCCCTCCGGGAGGTGCCGGCCACGAGCAGAGGGGGCTGAGGCTCGGCCGGGTGCGGGACTGGCGCCTTCCCCGGGTCCTCCCGGCCTCAGCGCGCTGCGGATCCCGCGTGGCCGCGGGTGTGGCCTTTCGCCGCGGTTCGTGCGGAGGCCCCAAGCCCCCCGGGAGGTCCCCGAGTTCTGCTGGAGGCCGCGTCTGCGGGGCGGGGGCCGGGGAGGAAGGCAGGTTCCCCGCCACTCCTTTAGCGTGTTTCTCGCTCTTCTGGCGATACATGGCATTTAGTCAGCTTACTTGTGACTTTTAGTTTAATAGCTTGTGTTTTAACCCCGAGAGATAAACACCTGCTTTTTAACAAACGGTGACTTCAGGTTTTCCGCATCCGATGGTGTTTGCTTAGGCACACTTCCAGGGAAGTAAATACATCAGTCTCTGAAAATCTTTCAAGTGTTGTAGATGTTGGCACCTTTACTAACCTCATTGCTCTTATGGGAAAGGGGAAAGCTTTACATGAATGAGGTTATAAACACCCTGGCACGATGACTGTATAGTGTGTGGGAAACTGCACTGAGATGGCTGGTTGTTGTGCATGTATCTTCTTTCTGCTGTTGTTCAAAATACCTGTGTGGCTTATTCCCTTCTGAGCAAAGTGGTGGCTCTAGTGTTGGACACAGGCGAGTCATGGTTTGTCCTACATAATAAAGGAGAACTAGTATAATAATTACTTTAATGGTAGCTGGGACTGACTTATTCAGCTGCCTTAGCATCTAGAATGGATGTACAGCATTTTTATGCCTAATTGTGTCCTTGGAGTGTCCTGCAGTTCTAATTCCTAGGTTGCACTCTGGTTCTGGAAATTAAGACGCAGGAATCCTTGCATCAGATGCTTTCTGTCTCAGGTGATAGTAGGTCCATGAAGAAGTTCATCTAGTTTCTGGTTTGGATTTACTTTAAGTGTCAGGAACATAACTTTTCTTGCATAATGTATTTGTTCTGACATTGAGATATCATCAGGAATACCTAGGATAGAATCATAGAAAGGTTGTGGTTGGAAGGGACCTTAAAGCTCATCCAGTGCCAGCCCCCTGCCACAGGCAGGGATACCTTCCACTAGACCAGGTTGCTCAGAGCCCCATCCAACCTGGCCTTGAACAGTTTTAGTAAAACTACATCTCTAGATTGCTTATGTAGCAGTCTGACGCAGTAAAATTGGTAGCAGACACCAGTTGAAGTGTTGCTCTTATTTCTTCTGGCTAATATATGTGTCAGTGCATAGGCCTTCTGGAACTTCTGTGTCTTGGGTTCTTAAGAGCCAGATGTTTGTTACTGACATTAAGTTGGTAAAACTTTAAAGCCAACTGGTCTATAAAGTTGAGGAGGGTGAAGACACATGAAGACAGACTTGCATCTTGAGCTGGTATAGACGTTTTAAAACCTTGTTTTGTTGCACTGGACTGTAGCTTAAAATTTTCAGAGGTGTGTACAAGACTCCCTGATAGAAACCTCTACTAGCCAGGTGTGGCACGGAAGAGGCAATGCAGGCTGTATTTGGTTTACTAAAACTCCTACTAGATATCGAAAAGTTCTTGCCCTGTAGTTTTGTGAAGCTTCAGGAAATAATAGTGAATAATGCTGTTGTTTTGAGCAGCCAGAGGGTTTGGGTTTCAGCTGGTCTTAATAGCTGTGCTCCATTGTAGATATCAACTCAGTGTAGTGTAAGGATACCTGAACTAACTTATCAGTGCAGAGTTGCTGTCTGCTTTGTAGACGTGCCTGTAGACATGCGTGCATGTTTGTTCAGACTGATGAAATGGGATTTACTGTGAGGTGTCCCTGCCCATGGCAGGGGGATGGAACTAGATGATCTTAAGGTCCTTTCCAGCCCTAACTATTCTATGATTGTAAGTTGGGGTTTTGAGTCTGTGGGCATTTGGAATAAGGAGTAGGCATATATAGAGCTGGGTATGAGAAGGAACTGTGTGGTCTACAGACGACCCTGTATAGGAATTTAGCTTTGAGGGTAGAAACAGGAATGAAATTTGTAACTGTGTCTACTCAGGAAAATGGTGGGTTTGGTGTGTTTGGGTTGGGAGCTACAGGCCTTTCAGCAGAGGGCCTGCAACTTTCTACACCTTTTAAGTGCTTAAATGGTATCATAATGCTTCGACTCATCAAACATGCTGCACAGAGACAAGGAACAAAGAAACTTCTGAAGTGTATGTCAGAAAGACAAACCACAGACTAGTTGGTTATCAGGCTGGTTAGTTTATATCATGATTTATTAAAGTGTGTGCGACCCAAGACCCTTGCTTTGTTCTCGTTGAAGTTCTTGATGAACACAGACCTCTTCTCAGGTTGTGGAACTCTTAAATTAGTTTCCTGAGAGCAGTTAACATGTGATGACTAGGTCTTAGGTTTGCAGAAGCTTGTCTTGACCTGACTGGATGGAGTGGACCTTCAGAGCAGTGCACTTTTCAAGGCCAGCTACATTGTTTTTTCAGCATTATAACTATCTCCTGCATCCAAAAGTTGTCCTTGTGTGGTAACTTCAGGTTACTTCAGGTGTGGTACTACTAAAGACAAAGCCTGCCTCTTGTAGACACAAGATATATTTTATGGTGGTTCAGAATGCAAGGTATTTTTCTGTTCACAGAGAAGAGTGATTTGGAGCTGGTGGGCAGTTTTCTTCTTAGAAATTAAGATCTAAGCATGATCTTACATGTTCTCATGTGGCTAGGCAAACACGAAACTCTTAATATTCTTGCAGAGCTTCCTTGAAATGAGTCATGATCTTGAAAGTGGTGCTCATGTGCTTGTTCCCCTGCTTGCTGGTGCTTCCTTCTGTTTCAGCAGACTGGAGGTTACAAGAGGAAGGCAGCAGACAGTGTAACCGGTTGTGCGTATTCTTTGATTACTGTGCATTACAAGAGCATGATTCATACGTGATCTGTCTGAGCAGTAGAGGGAACCCTCTGGCAGAACTGCTTTGAAATCATTCTAGCACAGTGTGCTCCGCTAAAAACACACTCAGCAGTTTGAATGCCTCAAGCATCAGTGTCCCATGATGCTGTGTTTCATACACCCATAGGTGCAGTTTACTGCCTTGAACAGAGCCTTTATGAAACATAAAAGTTTCAGAAAATTGGAAGAATATCACTAGAATACCATATAGGAGAATGACAGGTGTGAGAAAAAGATTGCTTTGTGTGGGGAGGGAAACTGCCAGACTGGCAGGGTGCAGCAAACCAAGAAGTTGGAGAGCTGCTCCTCTGTATTTTCAGGAGTGAGGGTGTTTGTGATGCTGAATTTTAACTGTCAACTGACACTCTTCAATTACTTTATAAGAAAAACTGGAGAAAGAGTCTCATTAAAGTCTCTAAAATGGTTTAATGTATGAAATATATACTGTGGTGTGAAAATATGGCCAGATGTATGTAGCAAAGCTGACCAATGGCTATGATGTCAGACTTGCATCTTAAGTGGAAAAAAAGTACAAAAACTTTCAGTGTTGGAAGACTGAATTGCTCATGTGTTAAATATCCAGGTCTGCAGGTGATGAGTGGGTTCAAAGTGAGTCTTGGGGTTAGTATCTTCTTCACAGTCAGACTAGCTGAGTGAAGCTGCTTCACTGGCTACAGAACTCATAAACAGCTTTTAATCACTTGATCTGAGATGTTTCCCCACCTGTGGGGGAAAACAGTGAGACCTTTGCTACTTCATAGCACTGAGAGCCAATACAGGTCTTGCTGTATCACCAGCCCCTTCTGGATTTTTCAGGCTTTAGGGGTAGAGATGTGCTTGAAGTTTTTCCTAATGCTGAGTGATTCAGTGATTGCTTGGCACAGTCTTACTTTAAAACTTGAGCCCATAGTGATAGTAAAATGTAGAAGTAGTTGGTAGCTAGTCTGTCAAAGACTTTAATATATTTTCAGCTGAACTAGTGAGTAGATGGCAGGAAGCTTTTCATAGGAAAAGTAGCAGAAGCTCTACTCTGTCAAGCAGCTTTCTCTTGTTAACTGTTCACATCAGCTATATATTGGGATGGGTCTGTGATGTTTCTAAAGTCTCTAATCACCGGTTTGAGTCAACTAACTTGTATTATGTTGTTACAGCTCTAGAAAAGTCCCTAATGGGGACTGAAGCCAAGAAACAGTTTGGGTAACTGAAGAAATGAGAGAAACTTAAAGGTGTCATAAATATTAAATGGTAGGTGATTATGACGCTGCTAAGGAACTCTTGACTTTTACAGATGATTTTCGATCCCACTATGAGCAAGAAGAAAAAGAAAAAGAAGAAGCCCTTTATGTTGGATGAGGAAGGAGGGGATACACAGGCGGAAGAGACTCAGCAGTCAGAAACAAAAGAAGTTGAACCAGAGCCAACAGAAGACAAAGATGTTGAAGCAGACGAAGAAGACAGCAGAAAGAAAGGTAAAGAGAATCCACATAGATAAGCTCTCAAATGTAGTGCTTCTGTATTTTGAGACTACGAGCCCCAGTTCAAGAATTTGGCATCAGTGTATAATGCTGGGGTTGTAGTTTTCAGAGGCTTGAGTAATAAATACCCTGCTGCCTATTTGGAGGGTGTATTTATTCCCTGATTGAAATCACACTCACAGGCATCCAGAAACCTAACAGTGCTTTCCGAAAATTCCATTGTCCTGACTCAAACAGTTTTTTGTGTGAGGCAATGAAAAGAGAATCCCTAGAATAGTTAGCATGAAGCTTTAAATCTTCCACTTGCAGTTTGTTGCAGTAATTCCACAGTTATGGTGATTTTCGTTTGAACAATTTAGCAGTAGTGTGAGTGACAGAAATACGGTTAAAAGGGTTTCTGGTTTTTGGATGACTGTGAATGTGATAACTAGTGTGTTCTTTGGAATCTTGGAGAGAATAAGCTTGTGACTCTGGATATAACCTTGCTTTTTAAATTTAGGCCAGTGTCACTTAAGCTGACTTGATTCAGGGATTGCTTGTGAACTTAAATCCAGTTTGTTGGTAAAATTGGCTCCTACAGTAGATCAGAGAAACTGTATAGTCCTCCTACAGTTTTCTTTTCTTTCAGGCTTCTCTAATGTCAAGTAACTGATTTCTCTTTACAGCAGAAAGAAGGATTGAGCATTTTACAAAAAAATACAAAAATACATTTAGCAGATGCAGAAACTGTAAAATAGCATTGAGGTATTTGGGGGGGTAGATGGAATGACCTCTTTAAAACCTGAAGGACGTCTATAAGGGCTGCAGACCATTGCTTTTGTCTTAGTGTAATGTTTTGAACATTTGGATGTAAATTAAAAACCTTAATGCCTAAACTGTTCCTGCAGTTACACTTCTTTTGGCAATCCTGTTTTCAGATGCAACAGATGACCTGGATGATTTAAACTTCTTCAATCAAAAGAAAAAGAAGAAAAAAACAAAAAAGATATTTGATATAGATGAAGCAGAAGAAGGTTTAAAGGTTTGTTTTTATAACTAGGCCATCTCCTCTATGGCTGAAAACATTCTTGCTTTATTTTCTCAGGATTGGCAGTGCAGGAGCTGTTCTGAGTCTGTCATTGTGTCTTAGTGCAGTTAACGATGAAACTTAAATTTCTCCATGTCTTTTGTATGTAGTAGGTTCTGTTGAACAAGTTGTTCCTGCAGGGAGTGAAAAAACCTAACTGATCTGCACAATGAGCAAGTAATTCTCCCATCTGTAGGAAGTGCTGACTAACATCAAGGTTAATTATCATTGGGGTGAGAGAAGTAAATAGATGTTAGAAGGCACGCTCAGAATAGTCCTCTGAAGGCCAGCCCTTTAAATAAAGGGTATATATCTGCTAAAAAATCTGTTTTTACTCTGGTGTTTTCTTTAGAAGTGATTATCAACTGTTCTGTGTTCCAGAAGATGTATGAGATATTTTTACTTTTCCCAAGTTTTATTCCAGACTGTGTTTTTGTACCATGTGTCAGTGTACTTGGCAAGCCCAGAGAGCAAGAGGACAGCAAAATGTTATATGTAAACCCCTTTAGATTCTGCCTTTTGGGGAAGAAAATATCTCTCTGATCTGCTTCAGACAGGCAAAATACTTGTTCTGAGTTCTGTACATGTGCAGAATTGTGATAACAAGTTGGACTAGCTGCAGGTAGTAGCACAGGTGTGCCTTACATTACTGCCTGGCATGTAGAGGGTTTTATTCTCTTATGCCCTAAAATGGCTGTTGCCTCTAGGTAAGTATAGCATGACCTTGTTGCTGACCTGCCAAAAGTTAGATCAGAAGGTAAAAATCTGGCCCTGCTTCATGGTAGTAGTGCATTAGTGTCAGGATTGTGATGGATATTATTAGTACTCATCTAATATAGCGTGCTGCTAGTATTATTTCTAATGGCGTACACTGGGAATTTTTGTTTTAATAGTGTGAACTGTAGTGGTATTGTTTCTTTGCAGGACCTGAAAATTGAAGGAGACGCGCCAGAGGCAGTAGAACCTGAAGATGACCTTGATATCATGCTGGGCAATAAAAAGAAGAAGAAGAAGAATGTGAAGTTTCCAGATGAAGATGAGATAATGGAGAAGGATGAAGGTAAAAGTGTAATCTGGCTCAGTGAGATGTTAAAAGTGAAGCACAGTCCATGTTGTAGGCGAACAAGTTCTGTTAAAGTGCCTTTTTTGTTTCAAAATCTGTTTTATTACCTATACCCCCTACAATTATCAGAAAAATGATCTATAAAAACAGTGTATAAATTTTGATAACTACTGGTGTCAGAAATAGGCAGAC
>JBCJKH010023727.1:0-12282 GCA_039877255.1 Loriculus beryllinus | reverse complement strand
AAGAAAGAAAGAAAGAAAGAAAGAAAGAAAGAAAGAAAGAAAGAAAGAAAGAAAGAAAGAAAGAAAGAAAGAAAGAAGGAAAGAAAGAAAGAAAAGGAAGAAAGGGAAGGAAGAAAGGGAAGGAAGGAAGGAAAGGAAGAAAGGAAAGGGAGGAAGAAAGGAAAGGAAGAAGGAAAGGGAGGAAGGGAGGAAGGGAGGAAGGGAGGAAGGGAGGAAGGAAGGAAGGGAGGAAGGAAGGAAGGAAGGGAGGAAGGGAGGAAGGGAGGAAGGGAGGAAGGAAGGAAGGAAGGGAGGAAGGAAGGAAAAGAGGAAAGATTGCATGCTTGTAACAATAGTCATGTGAAAATAACTGTAGAAAGACAAGAAGGAAGGAAGGGAAGGACATGTTAAGCTCCTGAAATGGAGCAGGAGCTATTAAGTCATTGTCAGTCACTTATCTAAGTAGTATAGGTATAAGGTTATAACAATACACCTTCTATTTCCATTTCAGCACTGGAAATACTACTGTGGAGAAAATAATATAAGTTAACATGTCAGCAAAACATCACATTCCATGAAAAAAGGTGTCATTTATGAGCTTGGTCACTAATTCTGCTCACATGAAGGAAAGACAGAAGACTGTTATTCAGTGTTAGATATACTAGCCTCTTTTACTTGTGAATTCTAATAACTCAAAGTGCTTGGACTTCCTTCAAATTTAATATATGACCTTATTTTACCAAAGTTATAATGACCAATGATTTTTCTACTATACAGATTTTCTATGTTAAACTGATAATATTTGTTTCTGCAAACTCCATTGTACCTTAATGACAAAACATGGGCGTGATTCATTTCACTTATCTCTAAACATCAAAAAGTTAGAATATAAATTTTCTGCTTTTTATTTAGTCCTTTATTTTTAAAAGGAGAAAATATCTGAAGATATTAATCTCAACTCTATCAGAAATTAGATTTAGAATGTACTGTGTCAGACTCAAATACTGAGTCTTGGATATCTGCTAAAACTTAAGTATGTAATTATTAGATACTGCCATTTTTTTATAGCACTTCCTTTAGTGTTTGAGCATTTTTTCTAAACAATCAGCTGTTGAAGAAGAAGCCTAGTTTCTTTAAGACAAGACTTTTCAGTCAAGAAATATTAACAAATTAATGTTCTGAGCACTAAGGAAATCCGGAAGAGTCAAGATATTTTTCCCTCACTGGCTTTGATGGATGAAGATCACCTACAAGAGCAATTAATCTCAGTTTTTGAAAGACTGGTAAGTAACTCTGCAGATACTGGCAAACAGAAAAAACAAAATGAAAAAAGAGATGTTTTCCCAGCTTCTTCTTGTTTATTCACAAACAAACCTCTGAAATTTTAATTCTAAAATTCTGAAATTTGTTTTTGGGACTCAGAAGATTGGTTTTTTCCCTCATCTATCATTTTTCGATTAGTAATGATATCAATTACCTAATCTCATGTTAAGTCTAATATTCTGTTATCTAACACTGTTTTCCCACTAGTGGAAATTAGATTTTTAACTGCACTTGACATTCTAAATAATAGATATAAATTTAGAGTCATCATGTAAATAATCATATATGCACTGACTTATATTTATAATTAATTATTTATATATAGTTTATATTATTTTTACATATTATATTTAGTCAGTGAATAAAATTACATGTAAAATATAGTCTGAATAACTGTTGTCGTACAGAAAGGCCAGGCTGGATGTAATCTAGTTTTCTAAAAATGGCATGATAACAAACTTGCTACTAGGCTTATTTACAGCTATATTGCCTAGAATACTAGAAATAAACTTCTGAAATTAATCTATAATATTATGCGATGGGTTAAGTAATTACTGAATTACTTTTTTCTCTGATTTAAGATTCAGTAGTGCTTTGTAGTGATTGCCCAAATTAAGAAAACAATTCAACAGCTACATTATAAACCTATAAACTTCATAATTTGCGTGCTCCTGTTTTGCCTTGCTTATTGTGACTACTCAGGTAGCTTGTCCAACTTTACATCATGTTTTCCATCTGAAACATGGACTTAGTGTAAAGATATTTCCTTTTTAAAAACTTAGGTTGTAATGTAGATCATTCAGATTTCCCTTAGAATTCATAAGATTAATCTTCACAATTAAGGAGCCAAAAATTGAAGAACATAGAGAAATAAAAACATACTACTGATCATACCATGTTCTCACTTGAATCCTCTGAATAAGTCATTGGACATCTGTGCTGTATCCCAGAGATAAATTTCATTATCTACTATGATAATTATAGTCATCCTGTAATGTTGTTGTGATGACCAGCCTCAAGAAGTCAGTTAAGTTTCATCTTTAATTTTGAATTATCCATCTGTTGGTTTATATTGAAACTTTCACATGGGAATTGTCATATTTTTATTATACGATTTCTTTCTTGTAAGGATTATTTTCTTATTTATCCCTGTGTATCACATGAAAAATACTAGTTGTGATTCACTGTCTATGGACTTCCAAGATTTCAATATATGAGGTTGTTTTCCAAGATGTGCTGGGAATTGACTTCCTTTTTTTGCGTTTGGTACTATTAGCATTCATGCTGTTTGTATAAATCCACGTGGGGTAAAAGCTACATTATATTTTTTGTGCAAAGCAGTGATATCCTTTACCATATGCCCAATAATCTATAATTGCAGAGTATTTATTCTAGATGTAGGAATAACCAACGTGTGCTGGCACTTCTGTTAAGAATAGAAAGCAAATTACTTTTGAAGTTTATGAAAGGTAAAATCTCTTAAGAAGATTAGTTTCACTCTTTAAGTGTAGTATTTTTCTAAAGATTTCTGGCTACATCTTGAAGAAGAATTACTCACATGAATTTTTATATCACTTCATTTCAAGGAAAAGTCACCATCTGCATTCATTTAAAAATGGCAACCTAAGACCCACTAACTGAGCTGAGCTGAGCTGTTCAAAGTCAAGGGTGATTGTTTTAGAGCACACCAGACATGCTGACTAGCTTAAAAACATGCTGCTTCAGATTTATGCTTTGCAATAGGCACAGATATCAGACAAGACATTAAAGAAAAACAATCAATTTTAAACTATAGAACTAGAGCAGCATGCTATCTGTACTTGTGATTGATTGATTGATTGATTGATTGATTTTTCTGTAAGAGGCATTGGAATGAAATGTGAAATTTCTAGCTAGACACTTTTTTCTTCAGCAGATTCTGAAAATCAATAGCAAAAATTTTTTTGCACAGAAGAAGGCTAATGCCATCGCCCTCCCCTCCTGTGTTCACAAGGTTCTATTAGTTTGGTGGAGCCTATTTCTATTAGCATCTGCCTAGGTGTCATCTAGGAGCCTCAGTAACTGACTTGATCAACTACTCTTGATCAAGTGATGCCAGGTGCTGTACAACTGCAGAACAGTGTCCTCTTAGATCTTCAACTTCAGGCAAATGGTATGTACAAACAAGGGCTGGGTGGCTCATATTTCTTTGCTAGAGTTTTCAGTTAATATTAGAATGCCTTATAGAAAATGCCAATTGAATAGGCTACATAGGCTACCTGTATAGCTGAAAGATTTTATCCTTATTAGGTAAGAAAGAGAGGTCAAAAGAATAACAATGTAAAACGGTTATAGGTAAGAAACTGCAGAAACAATATTCTTTTTCCCTTTGCCATTAGACTACCCAGAGGGTAGAAATGGCACTGAAATTAGATCTTGTCTTCCTGCAACTTAGGTAATGAAATCAGATAGAGCTGCTTGTCTATCTGCATTAACGCTCTTCTGCATTAGTGTTTGTAGACTAACACAAGTCAGTTGAGCAGTTTTGCCCCATGACAGTGGTCTGCTGACACTGGTTTCATCTGCATAAGCTGTCTTCCCCCTGTTGGTGGATCTTCTTTGCTCCTATCGACCCAGTTTGGTATGTGAAACCTGTGCGAGCATCATCTGCAGCAGGGGGGCAGTGTCCTAGCATGCCAGATAGTAGCAAGAAATTGTCCTGAAAAAGGAGGAGAGCCTGAAGCCCAGGGTGACAGCAAGGCAGGCAGTCCCCCCATCAACCATGGATAGTCCCACAGCACCAACATAAGAGAAGTAGGGCAAGTTTGACAATCAGAGTCAAATGAAAGCCTAGTGTCTGCTAGACGAACCCAGTTGAGGTTTGAGGTCCAGCCTCAACAAAGCAAGGTACAAATCAGCAAAGTATTGGGCATGAGCCGGTACAGCTTAGGCAAGAAAAAGGGCCTTATCCAATGGGCTGGTACTCCACAAAATTTCTTATAGCTCTTTCCCACAACCTTACTCACTTTAACAAAAGGTACACCCAAGGTTGTACAGCCATCCCATTTCAGTGCTGGCCTTGGCAGCCAAAACCCTGGGTGAAGGAAGAGGTTGCAGAGCTGGTTGGTACACTAAGGGCCTTGACATTATATTTCTCAATATCTTAGAACTCCCATCTTCAGTCATTCTGTTCAGTTTATTAAAATCTCATTATCTATATCTATTTATTTATTTATGTATGTATGTAATCTTTATATAACATTGCATTTCATTTCTATGCTGTATTCTATATTAATATTTTTCAGTAATGTTCTCCTTAATTCAATGGTTTGCAGTTGAACTTGAATTTTTCTTGGTTCAGAGCTAAGAATTAACAATAAGAGTAAAAGGCACCTAATGTAGGTCCCTGAAGTTAGACCCTTGCCATTAGTCAAAGAAAGATGGTACTTTTTTATACTAGCTCTTGTTATTGAGAATAAAAGAAATTTCAGAAACACAGGTCCTACTTTAAAGCTGAAATAAAAATTTGTAAGAAGCTTTCATTGTGACTGAAGGTTTTCAAAGTAAAGGATTTTTTTTTTTTCCAGATCTATTGTCAGCAACTGTTGCTTTCCAGTTCTGTCACAATATAGAGCAAAAATACTGTTAGCTAAATCCAACACACAAATAGTGATTGAATATTCCAGGAGAAACATGTGGTCCACACGCTGTTTTGTAACTTCAGAGAAACAGATTAAAAATCTTCAGTATGTCATACCTAGACCAGACAGTGATAGTGTGACAATCAAACTCCCTCAACAGATGAGGAAGTGTAGATTGATGCCACCTGATAAATAAATGTTGCTTTCAATTCTGTTACAGCAGCAATGAAAACCTATCACGTTAGCTGAGCATTGATTCATTGCATGCTTAAGAGGAACACTGGCAAATTGCTTTAATTAACAGATGTACAAGGGCTGCTGATGTTTTCAAAGTGAAATATCCTTGACTTTTGCTGCATACCATCAGACTGTCATTCTCAGGTGGCAGAATGACAAGATATCAGAGGAACAGCTCTAGAAGCTTTTCATTCTCAGCACTCTGACTAAATATCTGTGTTAACAATACATCCTTGTTCACAAGCACATTTTATCCTGTAGTCTTGAGGAAAAAAAGCCCAGCAACATCCTGTCAAAAAAAAGTCAACATTTGGATCTCCTGATTTTTCCCACAAGATGAAGTAGATTGATTATAATATTCTTCATTCAAACATTTTTTCATGTAAACAACCAACTGCTTAGATGGATGTATTACATATCTTGCTTCATAATTGTTTCCTGATTTCCATTCACCTCAACTTGAAAAGAAAAGCAAACTGATATAACATAGGTATCCACTTTAAACTCAAAGTGTAGGTGTCTGGTAAGGCACTTCAGCAAAGAAAGTTCTCTCAGTCCTTTAAATATTAATAGATACATCATTAGATGCCTTTCAAGCATTCAGGAAAAATGTAGTTCACTGAAGTTTTAGTACTTAAATTAAGCAGATGGAATATCTATCTGCAAGACTTAAAATGTCACCTTTGTACTAGTGCTGAAACACCAGGTACTTCTGTAGCTCATCTTTTTTTCTGAAATTTAGCAGGCTGGACTTAGAGCTTAGGTTCAATTCAAATTCTGTTCAGAAGTTTAACAAATACTGATGTTGTGTATGTCTGTGCGTGTGTGTATGTATCTGTGAGATGGGAGAAATGAAGCTCTGTCTCCACAGATCATAAATCACTTCACAGAATGAGGTAATAATATTTCCTTTAAGCCTGCTCTCATGAATTCATTCTCACTTTGAGGAAAATATTAGAAGCAGAGAGTATTGTAAGTTTGTGTTGCATGCTGCATGCTCATTGTTGAGAAAAGGTCTGGGTATAGAAAAAAAATGTTCTGTTTTGGTAAACATCCAAGAATGCTAGGAAAATTTTTTGTACTGTCCCACAGGCTTTGAGCCATTCCAGTTATTCCACATAGGAAAGGTGACCTTGAAAGGTAGATGTAATTCATGGCAGTTTTCCTGAACTCCATTAACACTTTTGTAAGGAAAATGTCTGAAGCAAAATAATAGGTATGGAAGCATTTCTGAGTGGAAACTCACAGTTAAAGAGTTCAGTGTCACACCAGTAAACACAGATTCTGGGAGATAAAAACAGAAAAGACAAAACAAAACAAAAAAATATAAAAAAAAGGAATTCCAGTATTTGTAAGAATTGGTCTCAGCTAAGTAACTTTTAATATGAGTAGTTCAGTGTACTGGTTTATCATTTTTAACTTACTATAACATCAGCTTTAAAACTAAAACTGTTACCCGTCAAATAGTTACTCATTTCTATTAACATTTGAAACAGAAGAAAGGCTTTACTCCTTGTTAGAAAGATGATAGAATTGCTGACTGTGGGATTCAGCAGTAGTTTCCAGGTAAGTTTTGGATAACTTTCACTGACTTGATATAGATAGAAAAAATAAAATTAATAATTTCGTAAAATTTAGACTGTGGTACGTGCTGAATCACTTCTGAAATTGATTCAGTGAATTTTTTTGTATTCACTAAATTTTTTGTCTACATTAACATGAGCAGGACTGGAATGCCAGTGGTTAGGGTTTTGGTTTTGGGTTTTTTTTGTTTGTTTGTTTGTTTTTCAGAAGAAACAATTCTTCTATTCCAAGAATCTTTTCTTTTTAAGATGCACTTCTTCTTTTACATAATATTAATTCTCTTGAAAACTCCCACAATACTAACTAGTTAAAACGCACACATACAAAAGAAAAAAGAAATATTGAGATAAGCAGTACTACACCTTGAAGCTTCTCTTATTGAGATAAATGCCATAAATAGATTGATAAATATCATTATATTTTATGTGTCTCAGTATAAATTTAGATTTTACAGATAAAATAATGCAAATATAGTAAAAAAAAAGCAAATATTTACCTCAATGTTTTATGCCGCAATTGCATGTATTTGACTTGCATTGTTATAACCTTTTAAAATGATAGACCTATGATTGATGGTGCTATTAGATACTACCGAAATACATATTTTCAATGGAAATAATACATAATAGCAACATAACACAAATACAGGCTTTCTCTCTAAATGTCTTGTCATAATTAGAATTTAAAAAGATAAAATCAAAGGAAGTATGTGGAAGCAACAGTAATCTCAATGAAAATTAAGCTTAATGTTGTACATATAAAATCCTAAATAATTCCTGAGAAATATAGAGTATTATATATTAGAAATATTGCTGGAGAGATGAAAAGGGATCTGAAGATAATTTGCCTTCTCTATTGATCAATGTTGAAGTCTAAATGAGAAAATAAGACTACATTATATGTAAAGATTTTTAGCTGAATGTTCTTATAATATACAAGATTTCATTTTCTAAAGGTGTTATTGTTTAAGCAATTTTTTTACTTTCATGACACCAAAGGTAATGCATGCTAAGATTCTTTAAATGAGGGTGTTCAGGAAGCATTTTAAGACCACATAAAACTGAAGGTTCTTTCTGCCTTGAAAATCTTCATGGGTAACCACCAAGGAATTCTCCTCATCAAATTAATCTGTGCTTTTCTGTATTTTTTATTTCAAAATATTTTTTTTCTTCAAACAATTGCATTCAATATTTTAGTCTATATAATAATTAAGGTATGTAGAGTAATATTAAAAATACTACTTAAGTAAACTGACATATATATTATGAAGAGAAAAGCAAGAAGTTTGGATGTACAGGTTTATTGATTACTGAGTAAAAAATTAGAAGAAAGAACATGGAGGAGAGAAAACAAAAGAATAGGAAACTCAACTTCACCCCAAGAGTGCAGTGAGGGTAACATTTCTCTCTACTTAGCATCCTACATTCCATGTGGCTTGTGTCAGGACTCGTAATATCCATAATTAGTGGTATATCCAGATTCTTGTTTTTTGCTTGACATACAGTTAAAATGTACCTTGACTGATTTCTTGGTCTTATTCATTTGGAAAAATGAATAAGCTAACTAAAAAAAAGAAAAGGAAAAAATGCCTATTTTAATTTTATCCATTATTCCACATTGCAAAGTAAATATTCATATAATTGACAGTCAAAAGAAAAAAAAAACGTATTAGGTTTCTGATAATGAGTTGATCTTATCTTGCACTTTACCACACAGTTCGACTCCTTTATTAAGTCCAACCAGAGAAACACCAAAGTACCCCACAGAGTAAAACAGATCAATGACTTAAGCTCCCATACTGTGAGAGACCTGACCCCAAACACTTTCATTTGGTATCATGCTGGAATCTTTATGACTTTTCTTTGATTTTTCTTTTTCCTTCAGTTAATTACTGGCTTGGTTCTGCATTATTTGTTTCTCTAGATTATGCAAACATGTGAAATGGGGTATGTCCCATTGTTATAGTATCAAAAAATAATGTTTTCTTTAAAAAGCACTTTAGGAAGAAAGAAGTGTCACAATTGTATATTCCTGTTAGTAGAAAACAAAATTCCTTGGTAGTATTTCAGTAATACTATGCCCAGCTTGTATTTCATAAGGCTCAGGTTTGGATTAATATAATTTGCTTTACTGGATGAAATCATGATTTATTTTAATGAATAATCATCCTGGCAGTTCTATTCTACTCAGATTCACATAGATTATGTCACGTCCTAATTTAAATAATTCCTTTAATTCCCTTTGTCTGTATAGGAATTTGAAGCCTTCACTTTTATTGATCAGACTTTCTCCTCCCCACTGTTTTGAGAGCTTTTCCTTTACAACTTTCTTTTCTTTGTGTTTCAAATGTGTGAGTTGCACAGAACAACTTTGGTATATTACTCCTGAACCTTGAAGCTGATTCCTGTTATCTACAGACCCAAGTAAGCAGGGAGAGCAAAATGGAGTTCATACCAGTCAGCTTGTAGTTTTTATGCACAAATTCTGGGAAAGCAGGTGTGTCTTAAAACTGTCACCTCATAGATTTAAAGTATTTATCTCTGAATCCTTAAAAGAGTTAGTGATTTACACTTTTGCTTTCAAGACCCACTCAAATCTCTTCAAGGAATACTTTTGTTGGTGTTGTTCGATAGGAAGTAACCTATAATTGATGTGGGATCTCATTCCCAGATGTTCACCAGTTGATCTGAACAACTCTAGCATCACAAACCAGTCAACACACACTTTCATGCATTTCTGAAAACCGGAGATGATTTTCAATCCAGGAAAAAAACATTTTTTCCTCTGTAGAGGAAACACTTCGGGAGGGCATGGGCAAAATTTCATTATGTCTTCTCCTGACAGCATAATTATACCTGCAGTGAAGTACAGGAGTTAAATATAGAATAGTTTTAAACTATTTTGGATGTATGAGAAAATAAGCCATGTATCTAACTTGTGATTGAAGGAATACAGGCATTGTCTGTGTTCAATTTTATATTCCTCATGTTCCCAGCTGCAGATCAGTGAAGTTGTGAGTCTATATGTTTCTGTTCATTACTAATTCTGCTATACTCATTTTGTATTTGTAATTATTGTGTTAATATGTAAGAAATTACTGTTTTAAGAATAGAAAATGGAAAAATTAGATCTGAAAGAGTGAATGATCTCTCCAAAACAAAGATAGAAAGAAATCTGCATGCTTTTTAAAAGCACATAGAGACTCAAAGTTGTGCCATTTTGCTGAAATCAGTAGCTTTTTGTCATATTACATGTAGCTGACATATACACCATAGTTGGCCATCACAAAATATGAACACCACCCTTACTTCATGGTTTTTTTCTGCTGTTGACAGAGATAATCTTAGGAAGTTTCTTAGTCCCATTGTGTAATTGAAATCAGTGCACAGAATTTACTTCCCTTTTGCAATGATGTAAGGATATATGCAAGACAGTTATGAAAGCATCTGGAAAACAAATGGGAATACTCATAGTGGCAGATCATACTATTAATAAAAGACTGTTTTTACAGAAGCAAAAGCTCTAGAATTCTCTACTGTGGGAGCATCACTGTGTCTTTAAAAATATTGATTGTTCATATATAAAATCGATTATGCCTTGTATTCTCCCACCATCTTTCCTTTTCCCTTGCTTTGTTATGAAATACCCTGAAGAAATAATGGATATTTTCATGAGAAAATATCAGCCATTCTCTGAAGAGATGAAAACAACCCCACCATCTCATAAAAATGTTTTGTTTACTTGTGTGGAGAGAGTACTCCTATATTTTATTCATTAATAGTTTTAAATTACATGGAGATATCCAATTATGAATAGCAATTGACATAATAACATCCTTGCGCCTTTACAGAAGGTCTACTAAATCTTCCTCCCTTTATAAACAAAAAAAAAAAAAAAAAAAAAGAAAGAAAACAATTAGAGGAAATGATCCATTATTTCATAAAGTTCACAGGGGCAAAAATTTCAGCCCTTTCTGCATTCCTAAAATAAACAAATAAAAGTGAATTGGACATAGGGGAGGAACTTCATTACATTTCCTAATAATGGCATATTTGAGAGCTCATTAAGAGCAATACCCAAATCATCTTCTCTGTCAGTATTTCATTTTAGAGAAAAGACAGAAAAATGAAAAAAGGATAAAGCTTTTGTAAGGATGGCCTTTTCCTTTCTATTGTTATGATTTCTTATTATCAACATGTACTAATACTCTCCATGAGGACATTATCCATCAGTTCTTTTACTTTAAGAAACTTGATCACTTCTAAATACATTTACAAGTCCATAATATGATAGGCTGTGATCCTGCAGGTATATACACCAATACTTATTTTTTACTAGACATGAAACTTCCTGCTTTCAAAAATATGTGGGGAGACATGGATGCTGCTCAAAAATCCAGGTTGAAATGTACAGAGCATCCAAAGCAGAGTGCAGGCTGAGGCACACATCTCTGTACAGTCTGTAGAAATATTCAGTGTTAAACTTTCTTCTAGATCATGGACGCAATGAAAGGAGACATCTCTTCCATGTTTCTCAGTAGCTCAGTATTTTGGTACTCTAATAAACATCTCATGAAAGTGCACTCATTTAGGCACTGCAAGTATTAGGGTGGTCTGGGAGGTGCTCTCTTTCTCTCCAATCAAAGCCATATCAGTGCATCTAAACATTTACTGGGTTTGAGCTAGGTTCTCTAACCTACTGTTTGGGACACTTGTTTGGAATGAGATATGTCTGTGTTCATGTCCATGCTGACAGTTTGTACATTTATACATTAAACTGCCTTTCTCTGTCACTCTCACAGCAATCAGTTCTTCTGTTTACTTCTCTGTCATATTGCATTATGTTTGTGCACTTCAGACCACCTATACTTTTAAAAGGTCAGGAACTGCTTGCAAAACTTCTCATTGCTCAAATGGTGGTGTGGACAAGATGTTTCTAAAATTCACAGTGTTGAGAGGTGTTACAGAAATAAAATGTTTTCATTAGTATTGGGACTCTTGTAGTCTCCATTTCTTCCATTGGAAGATAAGTTCTGTCCAACCCTGATTTACCATAGCTTTTATCTTTACCTTATTTATTCCATTAACTGACTGCCTGCATTTTTCATTACTTTCAAATTAGCAAGAAATTTGAGCAAACCACATTTAAATCACCAACACTGATTGTTTCCATTTAATGAAAGGAAAGCTTAAAAACATTGCTCTGGGTGATATAATTTATAAGGTCTTGAGACTATATTTGGTAACAGTCTATGGGGAGAAATTACAATGTAGATTTACAGAACTTTGCTCATAAACAGAAATTCAAATGTTCCTCCCAGGAGTAATAATTTATTTCAATCAAGACAATAAAAAGGTGACAAAGTTGAGTCAAAGTTCTGAGCAAATCACTGCAGATTTGCTCAGAATCCTCAGGAGAAGCTAAAGAAATAACCGTTTCTATAGCAACTAAATGCACCAACATTATGTTTATTAATTACATATATGAACAGGAGAAATTGCAGGAAACAAAATGTTGATGATGAGTTAGGACCTCACAC